>JABCKS010025065.1:0-21253 GCA_018851325.1 Termitomyces sp. DKA19 | reverse complement strand
ACGCTACACCTCACTTTCCATTGACGCGCGTGGCCTATCTATCATTGACGAACGATACGAGACAACGATTGTGAAGTCAACGAAATCGGAAGTCAGCGTAGACTTGTTGGAAAATATCGGACAGTGGCCGATGGATCTTTTGAGAAATTAATCGCGACCAATCGGGCGGAATGCGGGCAGGACGATGCGATGTAGTATCGACAAAGAAATCAAGAAGTCAAGCGTCCGAAAACGACGGATAAAACAAGCTTAGTCCCGAGCAAGGTCATAACGGGCTATAGAGATCACCCGGGACGTAATAGCAGAAGCCAAGAGATCTGAGATACCCGTCAAACATCTTCTAGAACCCTTTTTCTGTTGTCGTTCAAGTCGAAAGACAGGCTTCATGGACACCAACAGCACTTTCTGAACACCGACAGCACTTTCTGGACACCAATGCCAACGTTTCCAACTTACGGAGCCGCTCTTGCTACTCCGTTGAACATCATCATCCCTTCTCCACCTCTATTGATCTCAACTGGAAATCCTACTACGAACCCGAATCGGCTCGCCGTGACACCTTATCAATAGCTGCTAGGCAGCCTCACGGCTTGCATCACACGAATCGACTCTCCACCCCTTCCAAAAAACCCGGTACACCACCGCTTACACGCTAAAACAGTTTGTGAGTGTGGGCCCGGTGCTGAGAAGAGACAAATCGAAGAGCGCTCGTACGCCCAAGAACTTTTCTAGCAATTTTTCACTTTTCTGGATGAAGGAAACAAGAAAGTGACGAGAGCAAGATCAACGAGAATTATGACCCTGGGCGAGGTTACAAGGCATTGACGGCTGGGGAATAGTGGTGTAGTAATGAATGTAATCGGGAGGAAGAAAGAGGAGAACATCTCAGGGTCCAGCGCTGAACAATGAGCAATTGTCGAGCAACAAGAGAGTATGATCATGAAGAGAGTCGGACAGTCACGTCGCGAGATACTATTTGACTTAAGCAATAGATATCTCGATGCAATGACAGAGATACTCAATAATCAAACATCGCGTTGGAGCTGATATAGTACGACAACAAGGAGATGCCGACAGAAGTCCCAGGACCGCGAATGATATCCGTGATTCTTGGATTGTTTGCACCGAGTATCGAAGACGGGCGTGTCGAAGCTCTAGAGTGTCAGTTCGACACTATGGGACTGGAGCATCATAAATGAGTACCATCATTCATGGGTACGAGACTGAATATTAAAGAGTATGTAGGATCATGAAACTAACTTAAAGACTGCAGGAAATGGTTCATTTGCCTGACTTGAACACGCATGCGAACCTCAGACCACGGATGAGGAGACTCAGATAAGCATTGTCCGAAGACAGAAGCACCCATGACTGACACACGGGCGCGTGTTCCTTTGATAAAGGGAGAATGGAAGAAGCAAAGGAATCAATTTATAACGGCATTCTCCAGTGCCATGGCGACGGCGTGCGAACGTTGTACTACCGATGCCGGATTTGCCGATTCGGCTCATTTCTCTAATATTTTTTCCTGTTCTTGAGTTGTTACCACAACATTATTCTGCTACTCTTACTTTCTTTCTGAAACTACGTTCTTTATTTTTCCTATATATCTCGCAGGCGCTACTTTGACTGGCTTCAAAACCTGATCGGTTATATTTGGGACCCGGGTCAAACACGTGTGGACTTCGTGGAAAGGCCCAAATAGGTTACATATAGCCGAGGACGAGCAAGTTTGTGTCGTCGCTTCAAGTCCTTCCCTCTTGTTTTCTAACGACTCTCACGATTTTCTTTGAAAGGACCTATCTGACTTATTCTCATACACTGTGTCATTATCCGTGAGTTACGCGTCTTTTGGGAGTATAATCTCGCGCACGCTGATAATAATACAAGCAGACGACGACAACAAGAAATCCACCCTTCCACGATAAATAAATAACGACTCAAGTACCATTTGCTACGTCGAAAATGACCGTCTCAAGCGCTAGCTGCCACAATAATACACCTAATACCGCCCGCAATTACTCGAGCGCCAATGCCCAGTTTTCTTGTTCCCCTATGTCACTAGACGCCATCTCACAAACACCACTTTCTCCAAACTTTGGACCTATACCTGGCTCTCCAACGACGCTGGCGCTCGACATGAAACGTCTACTCGCAAGGCCGGCCCCGCCGTATGCCCACACATATGGTCACAGCAAAGGTAGCGGGAGCGAGTCCGAAGGCTTCTCGGATAGCTCACAAATGAAAATCCACGTCGATCACGGATCTGTGCCACCGAAAATGGGGAGATCGAGAAGCTTACAATCACTCCTAGACCATCGGAAAGAACGCGAAATGAACGTCAACGCCACCGCACCCGAAAAGGATAAGGGGAATCAGAAAGGAAAACGCCAACGCAACGTTTTACGCCGTCGACCTTCGACATCGACACAATCGCAGACCACAAAATCAGCTCCTGTGTTGCCTACAACAACGACAAGTGTGTCTGCCACCGTTTTCCCCCAGCACTCGCCTCTCCCTCCTCTTACCCCACGGTCTCCACTCACACCATCCATGTTTCCTCCCCTGTTTCCTCCTAGTTCTTCTGCTTCGAGCACTTCTTTTCCCCTTGGATCAACATCACGTATGACGACCACGCCCGGTTCGAGTCCCAAGTCCAGGGTGTATCCTACAACGTCGAGTTTCGATAAGCCGCTTCTTCCACGACCACCAATTGGGGAAAATATTCAGGATCGGCCTTATGTGTCTGGACTGACCCAGCCGTGTCACGAGCGATGGAGAAATAATGTTGTAGAGGAGTACGTAGTCGACGTCACGGATGAGAATGGAAAGCATGTTGATCCCAGAGCGAGGTTGAGAGAATTGAAGAGTAAGTTTTTTGTTTTCTTGTTTCTTGAATTATTGCTTTTTGTTTCTCCCACCTTGTCTTTCCGCCACCTCGACCATCATACCTTTTTTATGCTGTGGCTGTTTTCACCTGGTGTCCTGTCGTTTCACATGGGCGTTGTCAGGTCTCCTTGTCTCGAGGCTGACGACAATGTCGACCAGTTTTGTCTGTCACTGTGTTTCACGCCTCACTATATTTCTTTTCGGTAGAGTCGACTGATGACTTGGCTCCTTGCCTTTCCACCTTTTCACCTTTCTTCCCTTCTCATTATCGCCACTTCTCGAGCCAATACCAATGACGTCTCATGAAAATATAGGACATCCTTACACGTCTTCGTCATCCTCGTCACCTTCCAGATCCCATCCGTCCTCTCCACGATTCTACCATCAGTCTCACCACCCAAGTGCTGCCTCGTTGAACGGCCGTTCGTCCTCTCGCAGTCGATCCCAGTCGCGAAATATACAGCCCATCGACCCTGAGCCCAGCGCCAGCCTTACTCCTGCGGCCGCTGTTGTCGCTGCCTACAAACGACAAGAACTTCAGTATGAGACGTCAATTTTCGGGCGCAGTAGTATCGATGTTTGTACCAACGTAGGCGAATTCGGCGAAATCGGCCACCGGAAGACGGCGAAGAAAAGACCAAATACATCCTCTGGACACGGACGCTCCACGACTGAATCCCGAACGGAAATATCTCTCCTAGGAACCAAGATCGAGAATGTCGAGGTCGATCAAAAGCACCACCCTTACTACACGGTGTTTGGTACTTCTTCGGACCGCGTTGTAGCCGCTGGCGGACCGGAAGATCGGCCCCACCTCTCGTGGGAGATTGTTCCTCCGTTTTCCCTCGCACACAAGGGAAGTATGGGTGATGGTGGAGGCGGCCTCCGAACGCTCACGCGGAAGGTCTCAGGGCATTTCAAGCGAACCGGGAACGGGCCACAGAATGAGGGCGAGGAGAAGGAGGGGAAACGGTGCGTCGGCTTGAGCGCTGACAGGGAGAGGGAGAGGGGACGGGCCAGTTTTCAAGAGAAGTCGAGGACCCGGGCTCTGCTTGGGAAAGGGGAGAAGGGAGGTCTGTCGCTAAGGTTGTCAATCGACAAGTTTCCAGAGGTGAAGGCCTCCAGAGCGGAGAAGGAGAAGAGGGAGAAGGACACGACACCGACGTCTGCAACAAAAAATCTAGAGAGTGGGCCGTCGACACCAAGTCCTATTAACGGCACTGGGAGTAAACTTTGGAAGCTGATGAAGAGGATCTCGACGGGTGGACTGAGGGACAGATTCCTCCATGACGAGGCACCTCCCCCTGTCCCATCGCTCCCAAAAGAGTATATTACACTAGATCCGATAAAACCATTGGAGGTGAAGACGGAAGCATCGAGTGCCTTACCGCTTGCCGAAGGACTTGGTCAGGCAGTACGAAAGAAGGCGTCTACCATTCTTGGAGTGAAGATGCCGCCGCTTGCCACCCAGGTTCCCATCCCTACGGTATGCCCGCCGCCACTTATGCCGAGACAAAGCACCACTACCCGTTCGTCATCACCTGTATCCAGTGACGTGGCTTCGTCTCGATTCTTCGCCTGCCATAAACCCTCGTCCTTTTCGGCGCATTCCAGCACCTCATCGCTTCCGATAGAAGACAGTACATATATTCCTCCCCTCCCTCGGTCCTTTCTATCCAACAATGACGGTGTCGGCCAGCACATTGTGCCTCCCAGTGAGCTAGGGCAGATGCACGTCAAGCCCGATACCGGGCATGGATATGAAGAAAGCGAACCCTCATCCGCGTTGTCTATCTCCAGGAATCCTCCTCTATCCCATCCTACCACTCCTTCCCCTCGCAGTCACATGAAGTTGCGCGTCGTCGTACCGAGCGCACCGTCTTCCCCGGTCAACGCATCTCACGAACACGATGACTATGTCGTTTCCCCTGCCCCTGCCCCCGATATGGTGTCACTGCCTCTTCCGCCGCGCCGGCCAGGTGTACCTCTTGGTCGTATGAGAAGAGATACGTACGCATCAATCACACCTGAGGCGGGGTGGGGTAGCCAGGAAGAACAGAGCGGAAACAATGAGGCAGGTAACGAGATGAAGGAGTGGAAGCGGATATGGGGCGGAAGCAGTCTCAAGATAGATCTCGGCGATGTTGATGAGAGAATAGTCGATAGCCGCACAGGATCGCCAATGATCCCGTCTTTCTCCACAGAAGATCCCATCAACACCTTCCCTTCAAAACACGCGTCGACGATATCCAGGCGTTCGAACTCGAAACCTTCTCCGTCCAATACTCCGTTCCTTCCTCCCTTGCGCTCGCATATCGATGACATGGGCGATGTCAATAGTCCAGTAAAATCACTGTTTCCTCCACCACGTCCAGCACGGAACCCCCATCGTTCGGCTTCAACGCCGACTCAGCCCAGTAAAACCCCTATCTTCATTTACGATTCCGACAGGTATATGGACTAGCGTCAATGGGCAGTGCTGTGTCAGCAGCTCCTGTTTATAAGTTATCGTGAGTCTGTCACGATCACGAGTGTGCGCCATCGACAACGCGACGATTCAGTTCCACCTTGTCCATCACCATGCACTCTCGAACGTTCTATGAACTGCCGTGGATTTAGACAGCAACATGATTTTGGGTACACATTGGTGGAGTAGGAGAAAATGATGAGCCGATGGGGTGACGGTAGGAGGGCGAATATCTGATGCTCAAAATTCAGGTTGGGAATGAACAAAACTATCTTGACGATTATGAATACACGGTGACGCAGACTTTCACATACTTTAATCTACATATATATAACTAATAATAATATCACGATCGGTGCAGCCACATATTGTTGTTTTCGATACACACCAATGCAGACAAATATCTCTTATCTCTATCTCACACAATGTTCGTCCTTGTTCACTCTTCAAGTTGATGCACGATAGTTATTTTCTCTGCTGGATGTGCTCATATTTTCAGATACCGGACTGGTCAAGTGTAATGGGTTGATATACTGAGAGGCGAAGAATTGAAAGGACTCTAACAAATATGACCGGCATTCCGGGGAGCAGGTGGTCAAATAATAGGACGTTTCCGTGTCTGATTCGTTTGAGAGAGTAATTTGTTGTATGTTAGTAAACGCGATGTATGATTTCAGCGCCGTCGAGTACCTCAAGTGCCCATCAAGGTTCTGATAAATAGCGTTTAGTCGTGAAGAAAATATCAACGAAAAAAGTAAACAGGCATACATCGGCATAAGGGGCAGCAGATGGATTGTACCGGTTATGGAATGAGCATCGTTCGTTTCGAGGCGAGAAAAGACTCCAGATATATCCAACCTACATGGATGCCACTAGATTCTGCGCCAAAATCGTCCAAGGGTACATTGTTTCATACTGCAGTCGCATCCACTACGGCACCATGACTTTGTTTTCAAAAGTGGTTGGAACCTGTCCCTGCCTCACATCGGTCTCAACCGCACCTTATTGGCAGTTCAGAAAAAATCGCAAGCTGGTAGAGTTGAAATTACTCGACCTGGACAATTTAATTCACGGTAATTCCATAACGACCCAATTTGATAGCTGGTGATTATCCAAGTGTCCAGGAAAATCTACTCTACACACTGGTAACTTGAGTCAGCCCACGAATTGGGAACTTAGTAGGATTACCGCCGTAGACCTTTGTCTAGACCTTCAGTCACCAACAGCAAAGATGCCCAAACATAAGATTACATCGTTATCCAGCCACAAGGGGACCTCCTTCCTTGATCTTGCTTGACCTTTTTGAGTTTTCTATGCCCTATACAACGAGCCCGCATACCATGCCTACGTTTGCCATCGTCTAGATCGATTACATTGAGGATGATGAGACCAAGACTAGGATCAGGAGGATGACTCACAACATCGGGATGTCCGATATCTTTGACATATGATAGACCATGTTCTCCACGTTAGCCTGGACAGAGACATCGCCCACTGAGATGATAGACTTCCTTCCCTGATCTTCTATCTGCGCTTTCAGTAACTCAAGGCCTGAGCCATCCTCACCGTAACGTAATAGCACGACCAATTCTACAGGCAGCCCCAGTCATAAGAGCAACGTTGACGCAAGTCATGAAATAGGGAGGTTGTATTGAAGAGAAGTCGTCGAGTAATTTATCGAGTACGATTCTTGTAGAAATTTGACAGGTACTGGTGGAGTTTCTTTCCTCATTAATCTATCATTAACTCTAGAACCATAGACTTGAATACAACCACAATGCGAGAAGGAATAAGAATATCATGAAGATCGAAGATGGAGGTGACAGCGTGTTAAAATGATACCTTGATCTACCGGATACCTATTGAAACCTCTATTGCCTCGTTTATTCCGGGAGCTGAAAGGAGTGCTCGGGGTTATGATGTGAAGGACACCTTTCACCCGTGCCTGATGGATGGTTGGACAGACCATTTGGGATGCATCTCGTATGGATCAGTGCTTTCTTGTATAGATAATTTCGGTTGATTCTCGTTACTTCCCTACGACAAGACAAATACGTTTCCCCACGACAAGACAAATATGCTACCAATGGAAAGTCAGAAATGAACTGGATGAACCACTGATAGGTATATGATTGCGCGCTCGACATCAAATCAACAGAAGGAGCGGTGTATTCAGATAGAAAATTTGATAGCCAGAGTCAAGGAATTTTTGCCTCATGATGACTTGTGAGCGAATGGACCAACGTCCCAAGCTACATGCAACGCAGAGAATAAAAGTGTGCCTCAAAGGTATAGTGTCCTCCTATACAAAAAGCGCGAGTTGGAAGCAGTGTTGAGAAGAGCAATTACAAGGACATAGAAAGTGTAAGCATTATAGAGCATCAAACGTATGCGGCGAAAGTAGACGTCTTGTTCTGTGACATGAGTTTGGTTGGCAGGATCGGGAGGTGGTCACTGCTTTGTAAGGTCAAGATAGGTCAGCTGCCGGAGAGGGCCTACAGATCCTACGGTGGGCTTAAAGCTAAAGCTCAAGCATGCTACCGCGGTTCAGCCGCCAGAATTCGGGTTCGGTCGGAAATTAGAAGTTTGATCGGAGTCAAAATGACTGATGCGATGGGCTGCGTTCCCGCAAGAAAACGCAGAACGTGCCATCAGCAATCTTAGGCTATTGTCGCGAATTTTCCGTTTTTCCACTTGCTACCGCTTCTGTCAATTTGCGCCTTGCAAAAGGATGCCCTTGCAACAAAACGAGGCTAAGCATGTTATTACTGAGAAAATATTTTCTTCGATGTTGACAAGCCCAATCGTCTTGCTGTGCTCATTTTTCCTTTAACGTTAGGGATTTTTTACAGCTACTCGGTCATTATATGCTCTCACAGGTGACTAACGCATCAATATTGCAGAGCGCACTCGCTCCTTCGACAGATGTTGGAACTGAACGAACCCTTAACATCTATTTATCTGTATAACTTCTTCAACATCTTGGTTCTGGCAATTGCTGCTCAACACAGGCTCGGCTAGTTGATTCCTGCCTTTCAGATTTCATTGCTCCGATGTAGCCGATATCTTTTACTCAGGACCTACTCTCAAAGGAACTTTGTTAAGTTGATGACTACATCAATTAGTTCATATGTTCGAATCACGACTCAGATGACTGTCTCGAGATCATCGAGCCACCGCCAACAAATGTCACTGCCATGCTTTCTGATTATTTTTACGCTTCCTGCTGTGTTGCTTTCTACGAATTACCCCCTTCTATGTTTCCGTCATCTCTACCATATCAAGCGGACGCTGCTATCTCGAATGTGTTCTACCAAACCGCCAGTGATAATGCGTCGTTGGACCACTTTCGCTCGAGCATAAATCTCCAAGTGAAGCTTAATGAAGCGACCGCCAATGCCGTTGTTCCTTCATCTTGCGTTTTCCTGGAAAACCTGTGGAGGTATGAGGGTGAGATGGTCATCTATAGCAATTCGTCAGGGGACATAACACACCGGGATTCACAATCACAGAGGCTGATGCTATGGAAGGCAATTTATAATTGGGCTCTGTAACCAGTATTGGTACCGCGATCCGTCGTGTGCACTTCCGCAACAGCTGCTGCAGCCGTTGGCTACGCCGACCATGAGATCCAACTTCTGGGTAGGGTGGCGTAGGGACGCGTACAACCTTTACGTCGACGTCCCAAGAGATCGCATCCTTGGACTCTCTGCCCGCCTCCATTTGGCCGCTTCTCACGCATACGATTTCATGCCCCCGGCCTTCCCGTTTGCTCCGAGTGCGGATTCCGATCTAGGATCCGCGCAAGAGAGCAAGGGCGACCAAGTATAATCTATTTGCTCGCATTACTCTGTCCAACCGTGTCCGAATACCCCTCGTTGCTATCAGCCTTCATTCTCTCCTCCCCTCCTACGTCGTGAGCCGAGCATAGACTCAGTATGCCGACCCCACCTTCAATGCCGGATACGCGTACGTCAAACATCACCTTGGGAAGCCACGTACCCTGGTGCGTAGGTAAAATAGGAGACTTTACTCGATGATGGTCCATAGTCCCATCCAGTGTGCGAGTACGGCGTATTCTACGCAAGATGACGGAAACAGCCACGCACGGCAAGTATAAAGCTCGTCTATGTTCATTCAGCCGATGGTGGAGAGGTAAGAAGGGGTTGTACGTTCGTCTTTTTCTCTCTCTGCCGTTCCTTTCTCATCGCAGTCCAACTTGTAAAGGTTCGCGATTATTGAGAGTTCTGTCTTTATTTTTCCCTCGTGGCTTTACTTTGTATTTCTTCGTGATCGTGTTTTTTGACCCAGTCTTATGTCTTTTGCTTCAAGGTACGAACAACAATTTCCTATCTCTTACATTTGTGGCGTATATATATTAGAATGTGCGCATGACACAGGACGTCTTTAAATCCAAGTGAAAACCTCGGGGAAGGGATCGTAACCGAATACGGACGATACATGGGAGTTGCAATGGAGAAAAACAGTCCGTTCTGCGTGAATACACCGGTATGAGGAATGGAAGCCACGACCACGATAAGCATCGCACTACAGCTTGAAGAACGGCGATGATTAGGACACTATTTATGCGTAGAGAGAGAAGGGGGTCTGCAATGGAAATGCATGGACGAATAGTTAGATACAGTTACAAGTAAAATGTGACGATTGTATGAAACGAGCGGTATCAGAATGCGACGTTGATATTCGGTCGACAGGGTTGGGGGTTATGGCTGAGCGAGTCAGATAGTGTATGGAGAATTGATGAGCAGAATGACTTGCAACCATCCGGGACGATGTTCTCCGCATTGCAAGAGTGTGACTTGAGTGGAGGCATCGAAATTCGTCCGGGGTGAAGGAACCCAATGGAGTGCTTCGTGATTTGATGAGCCTCAAAATGATTCCGGTACGGGGAATCGAACCCCGAGCTGCCGCGAAAGCGCCTACTCTGTAAGGACATGATGAAAGGCGGCAATGTTAGCCGTTACACCATACCGGATGGTATTGAGTTGTTATAACGGTGTTGATGACAGAGTGTCGAGGGCACGTCGGCGAGGGCGGGACTTGTGGTTTGTCGGGCGATATGGACGAGACAGACGAGGCGCCTGCGAGTATGACGTACACGTTCTCCGCCGACACCGACGGCCCGCACGGGCCAATCAGAAACAGCCAGGCCAAACGGCGGGACGCGACGCACATCCCGCGCCCTCCCAACGCGTTCATCCTCTTCAGGTCGTCCTTCATCCGCGAGCACAACGTCTCCCCCAGCGTCGAGGGCAACCACAGCAACCTCTCAAAGATCATCGGTACGTCCTCCACCCCGTCCCCGCCCCCTCCGAGTCTCCACTTCTTCCACAGGAAAGTACTGGAGGGCTCTCCCCAAATCTGAGCGCGAGGCATGGGAGGCCAAGGCCCTCCAGGCCCAGCTCGACCACCGCCGGCGCTTCCCAGACTGGCGCTTCAGTCCCGGTGCGAATGCCGCAGCGAATGCAAAGACGAAGAGGTATGTCGTTGATAGTGGCGGCGGCAACGCAGGCAGGATGCCAGGCAGTACGAGTATTCGTGGTGCAAAGGATCCGCCGGATGAGTTAGACACGGAAGACGACGGGGACGCGGGTGACGACGACGACGACGATTCCGATTACGAACAAGGCCAGAGGCGCCGCAAGGGGAAAGGAAAGGCCAGCGCCAAAGTGAAACGCAAGGCGCGTCCGTCCCGCCGCGCGTGGTCCACACGCACACGCACACACGCATCCACCAGAGCCGCCCACCCCAGCCAGGCCGACGAGCGCATCGACAAGATCGCTGATCTGCTCGTCCAAGGAAAGAAGGGCGCCGAGCTCGAACAGGCGTTGGAACAGTGGGAAAACGACAGGCTCAGCCAACGTCCCAAATCCGACTCCAAGCCTCCCGACCTCTCGTCAAGCCATGCCCCTCCTCTCTCCGTGCTCTCACCTACTGCGACGCACACGCAGGGCATCAAACGATCCCTGAGTGCGCCCGCACCCGATATGCGGGTCGGTGTCCATGAGGACCAGGCGCAGCTCGGGCACCGACGGACGAGGAAACGACACCACTCGAGCGTGTCTGTTTCCGTCGGGGACCTCGAGAGGGAGACGGTGTCACTCATGCGCAGGGCGAGGCGTCGTTCTCGTCCTTGTCCTCCGCCCATGGCGTTTGACAATCCGCCGTCGACGGGCGGTAGTGCTCCAGCTCCAGCTGGAGACTTTGCAAACGTGAATCCGGGCAACACCACGGACGCGACTATCGTTTCTCCTCCGGCTGCGTTGGACCCTTACTATCCTACGGCGGCATGGGAGGAACAGCAACCTGAGAACGCGAGCTGGTGGCCTTTCCATGTCCCAATGACCAACACGAACACGAACGCGTACGAGCCTACGCGTGAGGGGTCCTTTGAGCAGACGTACGACGAGTACGCCTATCGGCCTGCGTACGCGTACACAGCAGGCGTCGGCGCGGACGTGGGTTACGGAGAGGTATACGGGGACATCGAACAGAGGTATCTCGAGGTACGCACCGATGTACTTTTCCTTCCCTTCTTTGATTTATTTTTTTGTCGTGGGGATCGTTCGTATCCTAGTCCTTCGATCGCTGTGCGCCGGCCGAGCGCGAGCCAGAGCGAGTACGGGGCTCGGAACCCGCAGGCGCAGGCGCACAACAAGCATGGAGCACGGCGTGCTCGATGGATTCGAGGACCGTCGCGCCGCCCAGCTCGGCCGCGTTCGCCGTCCCGAACAATACGGCGGCGCAGACACGTCGGGTGCCCGCAGATGCAGGCGCGGTTTTTTGTCCTCCGGTTCCTGCGTCGTCGTTTTCCAGCTTGATGGGGTGGGATGGGACGGTGCGCGGGGCTGGTGCCAGTGGGGGTGGGGAGGGCGAGAGGGAGGGTGCGGGTGGGGGTGGTAAGATGGGACATGGACATGGAGAAGCACAAGCACAAGCGTGGTTTGGATGGGGGAGGATGCAGAGTGTTGGGCTTGGTGGCGGGGGATGGGAGGGCACAGGCGCGAGTGGAGGTGATGCTAGTGCGGGAGGAGGAGGCCGAGGTGCGGGTGGGGATATGCGTGGGGGTTGAGCTGGTTGATTGGTGGAGACGATGTTCTTTGATATGATGGGACGACGCTCTCTGGAACTCGAACTACGGATGGACGTGGCCGCACTGAACAACAAGAAATCAAAGAGATTTGCCGCTGGAATACACATGCGTATCTACCTCCTTCTCGTTCCTCTTTTCTTCTTCTTCGCGCTTGAATACACGATTTTTGGTCTTCACTTCACACCGCATACACGACTTTCATCTTCACTTGACGATTCAAATACGATACCAGATCCCAAGCATTGTTGGATCACGCGTCGGATGGAACCTACTTCTCTCCTTTCTTTGTCTTTCGCCTCCGGATATCTATCACCAACTTCACCCCTCCCCACTCGGTTCTATTCTTCCCACTCCGGATCTTGTACGATGTACGACTACCTTTTCTTTTGCACTTGTCCTTACTGGCCAGCGCCCTGCCCCCCCTTTCTCTTGTATGTCAATGACCCGCGCCTCCCCCCCCTTGTGCACATGTTTCATTTACTGAACCCTCTTTCTCCTCCCCCTCTTACTTACGTATTTTTGTATGAAGGCCAAGACACCCTTTCCTTCCTCATTTTCAGACCCCCTCGCTTTCTTTTTGTTTGAGTATATTGAAATTGATGTTTGTAACCGTTGTTCGCTATTCCTTCGTGTCCCAGACTGTGTATCGAATCCCATATGTAACAAGCAACGTGCTACGTCTGCGTCTGGCAGGATGATGATGATGAACGTCGTGATTGTTTCTTTTTTATGTTTGATTTGTGTTTCTTGAGCTATGCGCGTATCAATGTACTTCTATACCACGCTGGGTGTCTTAAGAAAACGTAAAAACGTGTATAGTATCGCATTGCTGGGTTCGGTTTCTTAGGATGATATCAACATTGGAAG
Source organism: Termitomyces sp. DKA19 (assembly GCA_018851325.1). Lineage (NCBI taxonomy): Eukaryota > Fungi > Basidiomycota > Agaricomycetes > Agaricales > Lyophyllaceae > Termitomyces > Termitomyces sp. DKA19. The sequence goes on along the minus strand of JABCKS010025065.1, from coordinate 7,916 downwards.
ACTAACGTGCTTTGTTATTTCGAGGTGATTGTGCAACAAAAGCGCGGGAACGAGAGCGTGATTTGATCCTGGGTGATCGATGAGCATTATATCAATTCACACACACAGTGGTTGAGCCATGTCACACCGCACGTGGGTTAGAAAAAAAGCAGAAACAGGTAGGACGCCATATCAAGAAATTTGGGAGACATCAAAACATCATGATGGGCGGTTAGGGAATAATTTCGTAAAAACGCGTTAGCCACAAATGTCTCGCGTGAGTACGGTGGACTGGAGGTCAGGATCGGAGAATGACCACAGAATCGGCAGATGGATGTATCACAGTATCTCGTCGAGAACGGTATACCCCCCCGGCACGGATGAGCACGGGTAGGTCGATCGAACAAAACTGTGGAAGAAGAGTATCTGATCCTGTACCAAGAACTTTTGGTTGCAGGCTCATTCACGACGGAACGAGAATTTGTGTGCCAATGTGAGAGTGACTATGTTTCAGTAGCTAGATTGAATGTCAGGATGATGGAAGGTCCTCTAGGATCGGAACAAGAAATACCAGTGTGATTTTCATTTTGTTCTGCACAAAAAGGTCTGGTTGTTGTTATCGAACTTCGAAGGCACCCTTTATATCTCGCCAGTATATTGGTCGACGCTTGTACCGTTTTTGTGTACATGTCAAGTGATTTTTGGAACACTGTCCCTTGTGTATCGATATAGGTGGTCGATGGCGATATTCGTCCGGCAGATTATCAGTCTTCAGCCTGCTCTCCTACTCGTGGCGTATGATATCCACGGTTCTTTTTCTGATTTCGGGATCCACGAACATCAATTTCAAGCCAGATATGAGGATGATAAGGGTCTGGATAGATGCTACAAATCAAATCCAATTTCAACAGCAAGATCGGTCATAACAAGCCTGTCTCAATTTTGACTCGCGGTAGGAAATTCCGCACCCCTCATCCCACGCATACCATCTGTCTCGATCTTACATGTATCGAGGAAGGTGGCCCGTCCCTGTTGTTCTTATTCTTGTATCATCGAGAAGCGACCATGCTTGACACGATACCGTCTGTAATATAGGAAGACGAGATATTCAGTATGGTTAGAACAGGTAGCAGCTGTTCAGTGCTCGTTTTCCCAGAATCCCACATGAGAAAGTGCGACTCCTTCCGTAATGTCATCGCCAAGGCTGAGAGGGCTGAGAAAAAGGCGAGTATACAAGAGCGCGAAGCTCGCAATAGTAAATGTAGGAGACGTAGAAGGAATTGTAACCTGCAATCAGAAACGCCATCATAGAGTGTGCAGAAGATAGGTACTGTCGCGGAATAAAGCCAAAAGAGAAGGGAGACCCATGAGTCTGTGTGAAAAGAGATTTTCTCAACCAGTGGAAAAATGGCGGATGAACGCGGCGAAATACACCGAAATCCACGAAATACCGAGACAAGCGAAACGGAGGTGACATTGCGCGGTTCTAGAAAGGATGTCAATCTATGCTAAGACTGGGGATGACAAGTGGATGTTCATGGCTCGTCCCGTACCCGTACTTTTCGAGGCGGCGGTCGCAATCTCCCCAACTAATGTTGCATGAGACCTAGAACACATGAACGTCGGATCCATCTTGGTGTTGAGCCAAACAAGTAAGAGTGCCAAGTGTCTCGTGTGAGATCAAGAGAAGGTCACGCGCCGAGTCCAGTGATTGGCAGATTGTGAGCTTGAGCGACCTATGGAACAGTTTCGTGAAGACCCTCACCAGAGAGGGGTGCATTCGTGGGGTTGCTCATAAGGTAGAGACATGGAGACTAAGTAATGACCACAGAGTTGACAGTGTCTCTCCCAGAACAGCAGATTGGCAGAAGAGTATGGGCGAGTCATCCCTGAGAAGTTGTTGGAGAAGAGCATCTGGTTCTCGATCAAGGTGAGTGATGAATATTGCACCAATAATCTCTGGTGGTGGCTTATTGATGATAGGACGAGAATATTATTGGTGCGGGTCAGATTGATTGTGTTTGAGTATCTGTATTGACGGTGCTTTCCCTAGAGATTGAAAGTTAGAACAAGGGAAACCATGGTAATACTGGTTTTTTTCATACAAATGAGGTGTTACAATGACTCCTGAGGTGTTACGAGTGTAAGCTGGTAGCGAAAATGGAGCAAAATTGTCTCGAGGTCACAACACAACCTTGAGTCATGCGAATAAATAGTATACAACATCGGCGTCGCTTATACATCTCAGCTCAGCCCCGTTGTCCCCTCGTCCTCAGCCCGTTGCCCCCCCTCGTTTCAGCCGATCTTGACATCTCCATCTCTCAATCAACTTATGCAGTCCGTGCTCATCTATGCCACTTCTGCTATGAAAAAGGTTGTAGACTTTTCCCGCCAGATCTACGGTTCGTGACCGAGATCAAGCCTCAGGCTGTCCTTGTCTCTGGTCATTCATATGCCTGTCGTTGGAGTACCTTCATGCGATTATATAGGACATTCAGTCAAGTTGACGCCGCTCAAGCAGTTCATCTGTGACTTTTCTCATCCTGCCGACGCACGTGTTGTGATTTTTTGAAGAAGCAGAGGTATGCCTCGCAGCGCCGCTCCTCGCTGTCTTTTCGTCTGAGAAAACTTTGGGATTGCACCATAAGTCAGCGTCTGCTCATCAGGTGGGGACATCTATACATATGACACTATTAGAAAATCTCGGTGAGTTGTGCATCATGGCAAAATCCACAAACACATCGTGTGCTCGTACCACGTGAAACTTTTGTTGAATCAATAAACGAGCAACATTTTTGGACTCACTCTGTCTCGTGCCCCTGCTTTAAAGTCGTCAATTTATTCTACCTGCCGACGATGGGATCAAAGGTGATCATCTATGTCTCCGTTACTAAATCCTCGGGACACCCCAAAAAGAGAAACCGAAACATACGACAGGCCCCTGAAGTTGAAGTTGATCAGTCATATCGCCATAATCCAGGTCAAAGCTTCATGACAAAGCCTTAACGATATTGCCACTGCGAGACTGCGCGATAGGGATTACGGAGGGTCAGAGAAGAGAAAAATGGAGCTCACGGTATTCTTAGAGGTAACAGTTATCGCGCACCTGGTGTCACGGTCAAATAACATGGATTTACCTGATTGTAAAGACCTATTCCCAGCAAGGTTTTTGAGTACTACGTTTCAGAGACCAAGTACTGATTGTTTGTTCCGCTTGTTTTATCAATGCGTCGCTACGCTTACACTGTACTATCATGACGTAGTCCGGGACATGTATTCAGATTAGGGCATCAGCGTCCCAGAGGACAGTGTTTCAAGTCTTGAGGAAAATCCGATCACAGTATCGAAATTAGCGGTGATGGACTAAATAACGTCATCCACGACCCCGAATAGATCCCGTAGTTCAGGCTATCATCACGATCGCGGATATTTTTGATCCCTTGACAAACATGAGATCAACACACGATCATAACGCCTCGGACTATCGCAAGAGTTACTGCGATCAATCTACTGTCCCAAATACATCATGCTGCCGAGGTATGTAGTGTCATTCGCATCACATTTCGTTTTCCGAGGTAGCAACCAGTTTAAGCATATGTCAGGTAACCTCTTATTCGTTCAAATTTCAATTGGGCGGTCGGGCATCGCTCATGTTACGACAGCGATGAATAAGAGAAGTCTTTCCGAGGCATTCACTAGCAACTTCGCTCGTTAGGTATCTGACACCAAATACTTCACGTTATGAGTCCTGTTTGACATATGATATTTTTAACGGTAGATGTTTTTATAGGCTCCTCGCAAGGTCTTCTCTCCTTACAAAAAGCCTCCACTACATGCATATCTAGTGACGAACCCATTTTCTTGCATGATGCCAGAATCTTCAGCATACCCGAAAGCTAATGGGGAGATAGGTAAGATGAGAAGCCACAAAGGTTCGTTTAGCCTAGATCTTTCAGAGAGAATTTAGCTTATGGTTTATCCTTTCGATGTAGGGAATATGCCTTCGTTGCCACAGACGAAACGTTGCCCTATGTGCCCGGCAAAATTTACAAGGACGACGCATTTGAATCGACACATCCGCTCTCGTATGCGGATTTTCTTGTATCTGCATCTTAAAGCTGAGCTGAATACTCATCAGATACAAACGAGAGGCAATATCGTTGTAACGTAAATAGTTTCTTTGTAATCCCCATTTCACTTGAATGATGCCGTAACTGCAGACGTGTCATGCAGAATTTACGAGGAGTGATTTGCTCACGAGACATAAACGGACGTGTGGCGATTCGTAGGTCTCAGGAGATGAAGCCGCGATCCTTTTCTAATTTACATGACATAGTACAAGCATAAACAGATCCAGACGCAAATCCTGCCAGGTACAGTCCCCCTCTTCGACTTGCGCGTCTTTGGACCTTGAATCCATTGCTCTTTAGGCGTGCGCCCAGTCCAAAGTGAAATGCAATCTGGAGTACCCGTGCTCAAAGTGCACCTCGCGCCATCGCGAATGTATCTTTATCAACGACCCCGAAGTCTCGCGGAACAAAAAGCTGGCCTTGTCGAAACGAAAACCATCAGTTTCTATACAGTCCTCCGCTTTCGCGGAAGGCGTAGGGCCCTGGTCTGCGTCTACCTCAAGTGCACAATCAGAATTGATAACGGAGAGCCCCGTAGAGTTGTCCGCATTTCCTCCGTTCTCCTCAGAGATCCCTGTTTCTACACACTCCCCGTTACCAATCGTTCCATCTTTGTCAGTGTCTCCAGGGACTTCGTCTGCCTCCTCGTTACAGTCATCTCCTCGGCCTGACGCTCTGCGGGGCCAACCTGACACGGTAGCAACGTTGGATATGTCCTTTGATACCCTCTCTCTCGATTTGTATCCATCAAATAATTTCTCTGCAGAACTGTGCACTGATCCCACAATGACGGAATGCTCCCCAATGCAACCTTCGATCGTGGGTGACTTTTGGTCTGGAGTAAACGAGTTCTTCCCTGACCCGGGTAACTCTACTTTCGCCGACGGCCAATTTGAACCGTACGAATTCGAAGGAAATCTTCTGACTACAGGCTTTGGCACTCTCATTTCAGTAGAAAACACCACGGACACGTCACTAGGGACGTCCGCGGATCAGTTGTTAGGTATCGTGAACAACAATCCTACTACTCTGTCTTTCTCCGCGGATCTGTACTGTATGTGCTCGCACTCTGCGCAGATTCCAACCATCACTGACTCGATTGCAGTGAATCTATTTTTTTCCGCATTCTGCACGCAGGTTCCCCTTGTACATGGTCCTACATGGACTATGGAAGGCAAACCTCTGATTCTTGTGCGTGTCATGCAGGCGTGCGGTGCACTGTTCATGAGGACACCGCACGTGACTGGAGTGATTGATGAGATCTTGTTGTCGGCACGAGACACGGTCGTTTCGGAATTCGTGAGTGGTCTTGGTTTGCGTGACAGTACGTTTGTCCCGGGCTGACGTCAAGTATCTTGAAAGGCGCAACTTTCCACAGAGGCTAGGGAACAAGATCACCTATTGTTGCTTACTCTCGTTCTCCTACAGACAATCGGGTTGTTCCACCAGAACGAGAATCAGAGGACGTCATCGGATGTGTATCATGGGATGCTTGTCATGGTGTGCCCGATTTCCCACCTTTTTTGGTTTTCTGATCTGTCGTTGTTTCCCCTTCCACAGATGATTCGACAGACAAGTGTTCTAGCACGTGTAGGTGCTTGGGTGCCTCCAGACATGGGTGACGTATCGTCTTTGGATATCGTTTGGCGAGAATGGGCCAATTATGAGATGATTAAAAGGTGCGACGTTTTCGTACCTCTCTAGATGAGACTTTCGTCTGATGCCATGCTTTTCTTAGGGTGTTATTTCTATCCTTTCTCCATGATTGTTATCATTGCATGTACTCCGCCATACCCCCATCCTTCCAGCCGTCGGAGCTAAATATTTGTCTACCATGCGACGAAGCTCTATGGAGTGCTTCTGACGCCGCACAGTGGTTCAGCATCTTGCAAGCATCTTCACCATACGGAGTTGGTCACCCGAGAATCATGGGATTTCCTATGCAGACTGCACTAGCCATGCTAAGCGATACTCGGTTCTCCAACGTGGCGCTGGTTCTCAATCCCTTTGCACAATTTATTCTTATACATACTGTCCTGCGGAATATCTATGCTTCATCTATCGATACCTCCTTCATTCCGCTTGGCACAGATACCACAGGGATGACTACTGACCCCTCAGTAGCAACAGGGGGGAACTCTGACAAAAGCTTCGTCATCATCCAATATACCCTACATAAATGGCTCCGCACGTGGCTAGGAAGCCCCGAGTCAATATCAGTTGGGAGCAGCGAGGAACCTCCGTTCGTCCAAAACGCACTCCCGTTCTACTGGCTCGCGCAGATTTCCTTACATGCCATCCAAGACGGGTCAATCAATTTTGGCAGGCTGTCATCCGATGGGAAGGCAGAGGGAAGATTGAGACTCATGAAACAGTGGCTGGATCATATTCGGGTGTTTTTAAGGAGCGGGAATGGGATGTCGCTGCACATTTGGGACGAGCTCTCAAGGCTACGGATGCAAATGTCGATCCAGGATCCCCAGGGTAGGGATGAGCATCCTAATGGGCCCCTTTCACCTTTCTTGGCAAACGGGATCTGACAAATTATCATGCATTTTTCGTCATTCGTAGCGTCAACGACGTAGTTGTCCAGATTCATTGTTTGATTCAATGAGCACCCTCATATCTATATGTACCTGCCTGATCCAACGACCGATTTATACTAACATCAACATCATGTAACATGTGGCTTGTATTATATAAAAGTAATTATGTACAATGTATTTGAAAGTTCTCCAACAGTGCTTCACTTTATTTGTATTACCCAGATCATTGCTATACCAATGATGAGTGTGACCGTGCATGGTCAATGTGGCTCTTTTAGATTTACAGGGTTGGCATGTCCATCATGCTGAGCAAGTCAAACTCCGTTGGCTGGCAGAAATACGCTGTTTGGATATGGTATAACAGCATTCCTTTTCAGTATTTTCTTGGAAAACACTATTGGCTGCAAGCAGTGCTTTTTGATCATTATGATGACCAGTTTCTGGTCAATTATGGAACCATACTCTGCTTTGCTTGTCAACATACAGACTAGTCAAATGCTGGTGTCAGTAATATATAATGCCTTTAGCTGATACTATGCAAAGCAAGACACCAACTTTTGCATTGACAGATGAGATATCAAAGTATAGGATAGGGGGTACATGTATAAATTGGGACATTCTAGTTGAGTGCTTTGTACATGTTGGACATTGCAATTCTGCTATTAGCTAAAAGGAAGGTATCTGGTCCATCTATGTTAATTAGTATTATTTTGATGTAACAATTCTGATTTGAAGCAAGAATTTCAGACAAAACTTGTGTTCTGTACATTATTGAGGGCCCATTGTACAAATTAGGCCTCAACATTTTTTCAAGACTATATATCAGTAGATTCTATATATTTTATCAAGAAATCTCAAGAATTTACTTACATTATAAGAAGTAATATACAAAATTGTCAAAAGATATAGAATTTAAACTATATCCAGAGACACTGCAAGTGACAATATCAAGGGAGCAGAACAAAGCCAGATACTGTACTAGAGACAATATATCAGAGAAAGGATAAAGGAAAAGACAATACATATATATTCCTTAGATACTGTCTAGCACCCTTAGTTGATTGTATATAGAGACTGAGGGTGAGTTTACTATCTTACAACATGCTATAGACACTTTACTTATAGTACCAGTAGACTTACATTGTACTATTTTCAGATATCAAACTGAGTTGATTGTATATAAAAACTAATGACTTATATTATGCTACTTATAAGTGCTTATCTGGAGTTCACTTTGTAACTGATTGTAGGTTATTGCTAT
>JABCKS010025064.1:0-27114 GCA_018851325.1 Termitomyces sp. DKA19 | reverse complement strand
CTCCTTTTCCTAATATAGCCCCTTTTATTCAAAACACTTCCCACAGATTTATGGCTTGCCGCAAGCGTGGTCAACCGAATCGCGCTCATACTGTTGCCCAGTTTGTCTTAGTCATCCGAAAACTGTTTCGTCGACTCGTTGCAGGCACCTTTTCTGCATGCCGTGAGTTGAGTCTCTATACCATTAACGCTAGACGATACTTATGTTCATCTTTCCTCAGATGCATCTCCAAGGCTATTGAGCAGAAAGGGGAATGCCCATCATGCAGGAAGAAGAACAGCAAAAGCACATCCGTAAACTTGACATGGTTGTGTACAAGCAATCCCAATATGTATATCTTAATACGTTCAATCAATATAATTTGACATTCTCCATCTGTCACTCGACAAGATGCGCAGTAGCCCTATGGCATTTTTTTCTTTCCGTGTGTAACGTTAGACATTTGTCCGATATACTCCTTGTAACCACAAACGCTGATTTGATGTCGATAACAAGTTAAAAGCATCCTGCGCCACACACATGAGCAAAAAATAAATCTTGTGTGCAACATGGGTCAGTTTTGAACATGAAATGGATTGTTCAATATTGTAAAATCAGATGTGAGGATGAACCCATTCTGTTCGCCAATCTCATCCCTTTTTGACTTCTATTACAACAAAGGTGCCATTTCTGTGATCTTTGTCACGATTGTAAGCGCAACACATTTATGTCCTGTCATAGTAAGCGCCGAGCGCTCACAATTTATTTGCAACACCTTCTGCACCTATCATATGACCAAGATGCATTGAAGTTCGTTTCTCTCAAAACATACCCAGTCTACTCCAAAAATGACAGCAAGATCATTAATATTCTCAGGCCGTAACCTGACCACTCTTGACTCACTCAGAGGCCATCAACATAGTCATTGTATTTCCTTCAGTTGACTAAGGGTCATCTAATCCTCACACGGAGATGAGAGGTTTATGAATCAAATCCACAGCTTTCTACCTTATGGAGGTTGAGCTTCTGGAATTAATATAACTTAGGCTTCGGCCGCTAGACGTGCCGACCAGGGTATTACATCGATGGGCTAGTGTCATTGAATACCCCAGTCTCGGCAAGCAAAAGTATCGAAGGTTTCTCAGACCCCCTGAAGGATATTGACACTAATGTCCTAGGCAATCGAATGATTTTGCTGCTTTGCTTGGGATATACAACGACATTTCAGACAACCTAGAGTTTAGTTTTTCTGGCGATCTGGCGATAAATAAAGCTCTATGTTCTATCGATCGCTGAAGAATCTTGGAAGAACGAGATCAAAGTTGGAGATCCAACCTTCCTTTTTTAGCCACCGCTTGCCACCTTCTCCGACTTGTATTTTGTATTCTCCACGCAAAGGCTGCCCCCTGACGGGAAACCAAGATTGCCCCTTACTATGACAATGACGTACAATAGACGTATATGACGACGATTTGACCTTGGGTATAGGATGATATCGTTGGTTCCGTCAAGGATCTTCGACTCCAAGCATTGACACTTCTTTTATACAGTCTGTCACGAACATCACGGCACGAGGCCGAGGCGTCAAGAATTATCCTTCAGGACTGAGCACAGCCTACGCCAAACAATGACTTGTCCAAGACAAATGGTTCAGACCATGTGCCTCGAGCTCCATTCATGCCAATAGGGCGTAAGGGCGTTGGCTCTTCTGTTTGTGGCAAATCCGTCATCTTGTTGCCATTCACAAGTTTCATCCTGGGACCAAACGTCCACCATGCAGCGCTCAGGACTCGTCCTGGGGACGATTCGTAGTATTTCTGCCTTTGTCAGTGAAGCCTTTTCTTCTGGCATGAGATCGATACGTCATCCGAATCCGTCTGATTCATTTGTGGAGTTTCGTCCTCAGACACGGAGTTGTGAGGATTGGGAAAAGGAAGTGCTGGAGGTCTACGTGTCGAGTCAAGGGGACGATTATGGTTCCCAAAAAGTTCGCATGTCGAGGGAGAAAGTTGTCGAGCTTCGTGCTTATAAAGAGCATGCATCCAGCCAACTCTACCAATATCTTGTCGCTGCCATAGCCGCTATGCACACTCCCGGACGCCATGTCTACATGTGTTTGCAGATCGCTCCCCTGAACGCGCGCACTTTAACTACTGTTGTAAAGCGACTTGATGCTTGGCCCAGCAATCATGCCTTACTGGTCGAACAAACTTGCTTTGACACGAATCATCTACCTGTCCTCCTTGACCTCATCCTCCTCGCCCCTATCGTCTTCAGCATGTCAGAACAATACCTTTTCAAAGACTACGAGTTTTTCTTTTCCGACCTGATCCTTCGGGCTCTCCAAGAGCTGTTCCATCACACTTGTCCTAAGCGCGATTGGAGATATACAGACCCTACTTTTGTAATCCTCGATGGAAGTCCGGTGAAGCAACGAGAGCTCTGTTTTGTTCTGCCCTTCCGTTCCAGGCTGCTCGACGAGATTGAACCTCTATTTATTGACAAAAGACGAAATTATGGATTGCATGTTCGTAGTCTGGTTGACAAGTTGTCATTCGTTTGACGAAACACATTTTTATTCACTTCAGGATACACCAAAACCAGCCAGGTTCAAAAAAACAATACCTCCGAGACCTGATAAAGGAAAGCGTCCAGAGCGCCATGTAACTATAGCACAAGGAATGAAATCAGATCGTCCTCGGTCAGAGACTAGTAGGCGTAGGGCGAAGGATCAAAATAAAGCAGGAGGGAGCCAATTATAGAAGATATCTCTTCAACATGTCCAATACCCACACTTTGCTAATCGGTCTCATCAGCGCGATGATCGAACGCAACGGAGGGCTTTACTGTCTTGCATTGCCTTCAGGTCCTGTCTACGATTTGCCATTGGACTGGTCAAGGATCGAATGCCAATACGTGTATATCTATATTCACTACCCTTCTGAACATAAGTACGATGAGCATTCGGACTTTTTCTGATAAATGCCTCTGCTCCGCTTCTCAAAGCCAGTGTACTAGTAGTATCAACGCAGTTTTCTGGACATTTCTGCATTGCATTGCACTGTAGCTAAGGTTGACTATGCTGCATCGTTCTCTTAGGGTATATTTCACAAACGTGAAGTCAATTTCAACAGCTAGATGTTGCCATAGCCGCGACCGCCGAAGCTAATTGTATGCTGATTAGAATCATCAATTAAGGGGCTCAGAGAAAAATAAAATCAGACTTGAGAAAAATTTCCCCCTAGCCGACTTGAACGACTGACCTCGTCATTTGAGACTTATTGTGTACTAGTGACGTGCTCTACCGCTGAGCTAAGGGGGACATTATTTCATTTCTAGTCTAGGTAGATATCAATCATTTTACGCATCTTGTCCTTGCCAGTTTAACCCCAAACTTGCCCTCCGCATGCGCACTCAACATATTTATACACGTCTGAATCCATGAGGGCATGAGAACATGATACAACGAGGCTATGCGATCCGCGCACCCGCATACCCGCACTCACACGTCCCGCAGCACGCAGCTCTCACAAAGTACAGTGAGACAGTAAAGCCTAACGCCGGAAGCAAGGGAGATCCGCGTACTCCACATTGTCAGCGTTGTACAATGGGCATCGTCTAGGTGTATGAGCATGGATCAAAAGTCTGGTTTTCGTTTATACACCGCGCCGATCATGCTAGCCAAATATGAGTTGAACCCCACAACCAACGCCAACTCGGCAACATTTTCAGTTCACGTAATCCAAGCCACAAGACAAAAAGAACCACAGAAGGGATAGGTTGTATTGTTGTTGTGGTTGTGATTACCGGCGCGGTCGGGGTGCGAACAACCGGGGTCCATAGGTAAATTTGACTTGGAAAGTGTCGGGAGCGAAGGTATCTTACATACTTCCCGACCACCCTGGAGGATCTACGATACATCAGACCATCCTGAACACCTGCATGAGATGTCCAAGTGTATTCACATAGGTGTTTGTCACAGCCGAGAACGGGTATCGTCGTTAAGTAGTCTATGTACATATTACAACAAAAGAGTTAGACGTGTTGCAATGGGTGGTACACGACGTGATTGGGATCGCTTACCACACCGCGCTAGGAATGCCAAAAGACAAGCGAAGGAGAAGGCATTTGAATGATGGAATAGCGAGTGGTGGAAGGCTTCACCCACAGGAGGATTCGCCATTGCCGACAGGCTACCACCAAGGTGGAAACCAAGAGAACACGTTACACACAGGGAGATGTCCTCAATGTCCCACACAAAGTACTTCGTGATGTGACCACGTTGGTTACACACGCCAGGAGAAATCTGCGAGGAAAGTTCTAATACCACACTACGACAAAGAACAACACTATACATAACAGGCGTAGAGTACGAACTTTACTTTGCCTCCCCGCCTCTTAGCCTTGGAGTGCGGCTTGTCGGCGGAGTAAGCAGATTTCTTCTACTTTTTCGCTTCGGATCTCGTCATCCACGACAGGCCTTCAAGGTACTCAGGGCTAGTATTAAGCTTCAAGCTTCAGGTTCGGGTTTGTGGACTGACGAGTATGTATGGCGGGACGATAACCCTGAGTAATGGCCTGGAATGGAATGGAAAGAAAGGGGCCTCAAGTCCTGTAAGTAAGTATCTAGTAAATTGTTTTGTGAGGGAGTGGGGTTGACATGACAGACGACACATATATATCATCGTAATCTTTTTTGCTGGATACCTAGTCGTTCTGGTATCAGGATTTTGCCTGTTTGTGGATTCGAGGTCGAGGCCGGGTCGGAAGCTTCTCTAAATGCTTATCTATAGATAGAGACCCTGCGAACGACGGCAAAACTCTCGCATCATGTAAGAGCATATAAGAGACCGAATACTAGAGTGATTCTCACATACCGTACATAGCTCCGTAATCCAGTTAAATAGAAGGTTTCGCTCAAAAGTTCCATTTTTTGGATTAAGAGTAGATACATGGTAAGCGTTACGAGACTAATAGACGCTCGACCCTCACGGACGTACATAGATAAAGCGTTCTTATTGGTGTGTGAGACGCCACTGATAGGAAGTACGTTTGTTGAGATAATCCGTTGCCATTAAACCGTTATTCGTTTTCTGCTAACAACTGCCACGCAGGAGCGTAGATACGCGTCATGTGTAAGACATCGACTGATAGAAAATTCTATCATAATCGATATGCACTGACCTCTATCCTCCAGTCATATGTGTCCGATAACGTCTCCCAGATTCTGAATTGATGGTAGTACTTCGATTCTCGATGATACGATGTCAGCGCTCGTATGTGTACAAGCGGCAGTTGTCAGTGGGTCCGCGTCGAGCGTACATAGACCGCTTTGAATGGAAGTCCCGGACTTGTATCGCGATGTATTCGTACACTATGACGTGAGCTTGGCATAGACTCGGCATTGGAGTTATAGCTAGGCACGTTCCAGGCAAGATCGAGGCACGTTCGCGTTTATGTTCAGAATTTATCGCGAATTTTGGACAGAAGATGGTCTCATGTGAGAGGTACAGTTGCAAGGGTTCATTTCATAACTCGGAGTTTTGCCTACATTTGGTTGTTGTTTTGATTACAATCTGAAATTTCTGATTTCAGAACGACTTCGACGACGATACCAACTCTCTGCCGTTGTTCTCTGGGACAAAGAATATTGCGAATGTTCTATCTGAAAATGAATTCTCGGACAGGAACTAGTCTAGAATTGAAAGCGATGCACGGTGGAGCGATGTGAGACACGGCGGCCGACAAGCCGCAACTCTAAAATGCTGCGATAAAATGGAGATGACTGTTGGTTATCGAACATACACGGTCACCCACTTGCTGCCCGAGCTTGTCTGAAGCCAGAATCACCGCTACCCTCGCCTAATCTTGCACTTTATAGCTAACCGCCTCTCACAATTCCGCAAATCTTTCCGCGGACTCCTCTTGCCTTATCAGCCTGGCGGCTCCAAAGGCAAGTACTTATAAATTATGATTTAGTCTATTCCCCTACAACTTTGACCTTGTGCGCCTCAGATGCTCGCAACCCAGCGCATGTCACCCCCCAATTCCGTCTTTGGAGGCAATCAGGCGGGTGCGCCTCTCCCTCTCATCCCAAGGCGTCTCTCCCGCGAGCCCTCCTCTTCGGTCCCTGTCAAGGTTGTCATCCAACACTCCTCGCCCCCCTTGCCATTGGACGACTCAGGTTCCTCATCTAGCGATAGCAGCTGCTCGACTGTTTCTATCCGTACCAAAAGAGTATGTTCCGAAAAACCTCCTCAGAATGATGCAACGCCCCGCCGTCCGCCATTATTGTACTCGCCTGGTGTTACTTTGCGCCCAACTACAACGCGTAATTTCTCTGAGTCCCATGCCCAATCTTCTTCGACCAGTTCAAGCTCAAGCTCAGTTTCTCTCCAGCCTCCTCCCTCTTCTCTCATTCCCGTCTCCCAATCTCAGCCCCGCCTGATTCGAAAAAAGTCTGGTCAGTTGGTGAAGTCCTCCTTGAAACCCTCCAAGTCTCTTTCCCTCCTTACTCCGTGTTCCCCCTATTTGAACTCTAAAAGCGCGCCCGCCACACCCACACACGCTCCCAAAAACGTCCATTTTGATGCCCAGCTCGAACATGTAAAGCTTTTCCTCGCAGAACAAAAACCTCTTGCTGTCTCACGCGACGGCAGTCCAACAGAAGACACCGCCTCGGGCACCGACACCGACTTCCCTGACTGGGTATTTGGCGCAAATTCTTCCACCTCTACACGTAACCTCACAATGCATCACATAAACCTCCCCTCTCGTCTCTCTGCAAAAAACAGCGATATTCTGCTTGAGTCTCTTGAGCTAAGTTCTGACGCGCCCTCTGTCGTGGGTCGCGTACGCGTAACTAACCTCGCCTACGCCAAGTCCGTCGTCGCGCGTTTCACATTCGACGCGTGGCAGACGACGTCAGAGGTATCGGCGCGGTACGTCTCTTCCCCCTCCCCACGCACAGATCTCTTCGTATTCAGCGTACGCTTGAACGACCTCATGGCGCGCATCGACGGAAAACGCATGTGTCTCGCTGTGCGTTACTCCGTCGGCGGTCGGGAGATGTGGGACAACAACGACGGGCGTGATTATTTAGTCGAGTTCGGACTCGAATATAAGTCCAAGGAATCGCGCGAACTTTCGCTTGAACGCGAAGATTGCAGCCACCGGCCCTCTCCCGACCCAACCACCATCGCTTCCCTCCGCTCTACCCTCGAAAAAGTCGTGGCGCCCTCCCCTGTGCCTCGATACAATTTTTATCAGTCCTTATCGAGCCGCTGGGTACCGCCTTCGCTTTTGCATACATCTGTACCACAGACGTCTTCGAACTCAGCCTACTTGCACGCACATGTGAGGACACAGTCATACCCCAGCCCTGAGTCCACGCCCCGTCCCACAAACAAGTTCTATGTAAGTTCAAATCCGAACTCGATTCCTTGGCCCAGAGGCGTGAAAGAGAGGGAGAGGGAAAGATGGACGCCCCCTCTTGGAAGTCCTCGTGATGTGTCAGATGAGGATCGACTACCGTTCGCCAGTATGAAATATAGCAGAAATGATGCTGAGGGTCTGGAAAAATTGTCGTTCCCTACTTCTGCTCCTACGCATTCGCCCACGCTGACGCCGCGAAGACATAGGAGAGGGTATTTTGATGTCCACTATCCAAGTGCGAATGGAGGCGAAGGTGGAAAAGGAAGTGGAGTAAGGAGAACCCCGCCCGGGTCGCCGCCTGTTGGCCTCGTGTCGGAGTCGGATGAGGAGGAATCTGGGTCGGATGAAGGTGAGAGTGAGGGCGAGAAGACACCTATGCCGGGGAGATGCTACTCGTTCCCACACACGTCGACGAGGACAGGGACGGGCATGGGAAGCGGGGTAGGGACAGCTGGGCCTCGATTTTTCGGTGGTCCTGATGCTCATAGTGCTCATAATCATGTGGATATGGGGAGATCAGGAACAGGGGTTGGTGTAGGAGTGGCGCTTGGAGAGGGTGTCGGTATTGGTATGAGGATTAGTATGGGGAGAGATGTTGGTGTGAAGATGGGAGAAGACAGCGAACTTTCGACGCCGAGTTTCGGAAGCTCTAGGGCTACGAGCCCGACTCCGAGTCCGACCGAGAGCGAGCTGAGCACTGAGGCGGAAGATACGGAGACAGAGACAGAAACGGAAGGTGAGGAGGAGGATGGAAGGCATAAGAGGACTGGTGCAAGTGCTAGCCCGGGTGGGAGTTACAAGGAGTTCTTGAGCAGGTTTATTTGCCTTTCCTTCCCCATCTCAGTCTGTAAGCTGACTACTATTTTTTTTTCTATCTACATAGATTTTGCTTTTTCACAGGAACAGGAACTGCCACGGGAGTCGGGATCTTCCCCGACTCTCCACACTCCCCTCCGCACTCCTCACATTCATCTCATATACGTGCACACACCTACCCCCACTCCCAAAAACGATTTATTGTGCCACGCACACAGAGCGCGTCGGAGATTATCGAATCGCCGAGGCCCTTTCTACCGCTGCAAGAAAGGGCAATGGCGGTGCGCTCGCCGAGCTTTGATGATGTATTACTTGGTAGTGGGGCAGCGACGCCAGTTGGAGGGATGTCCCCCCCGCCTGCCATGGTTTGAGTCGGGCGATGTGCGACGCCAATCTTTTTCAGTTTCTTGCTTGCCCCGCCTTCAGATTCCTTCTCCCTTTTCCCCTTCTGTCCTCCTTCCCAACAATTTGAAGTTGTTCTGATAGGGCCGTATACACGGTTCTTCACTACACTCACTCTCATGTTAGATAATTCCTCTTCTTTTTCCTCTTTATCTTCTTTCCCGTGGACGATGTTCTCTATCGCTCACCTATCTTTGTACTATCACACATGCATCTACAGCCGACCAACCCATGCCTTGGTTTGGGGGAGTTTTGTACTTGTAACTTTATTGTATCACCATATCACGCCATATCCCTTTATTGATATGGGCTACGTACATTCAGCCATGCGTATTCCATCTTAACTCCATCTATGTACATCCATCTTCACCACGTTCGTTACGCGTCACCCTCCCAATGGTACATATCATTATTATTATTTTTCATCCATACTAGCCATCATGCCTACAGTGACAAAGACATTCATAATGGTTATTTTAGCCACGAGCCGCGTCATGTATTATCACGTAGCCGCAAAGGAAACGCATATGCACGTTCGCAATAGATAATAGAATTATGCAATTATTATCCATTCCATTCTTCATAGACATGATCGAGCGCGATATGTGATTTCCGTGTAATTGTACATCGGTGATCTAGAACTGAGATAAAGCAAGCCTGATACATGCATGATATGTATACGGAATAGTTTGAACGAAAGTCGTTGATCAATAACGACCACCGCCCCGACGTGGTCCCCACCGACCCTGACGGTTCCCGCCTCCGCCTCCACGACCCCAATCATCACCTCCACCTCCGCCTCTGTTATCGCGACCATAGTCATCCTGAGGATACATATCCTGTTGCGGCGGTCCACTCTGCCTCCCACCAAAACTCGTATTCTCCTGAGACTGATGCGGAGTTTCCATCCCAAACCCAGGGATGGAATGCTCATTCGCGCCTACTGCATCTGAGTACCCGGCATGAGCGCCTCGCCGGGTGTTACTTCCATTCTCGTAGCTGCCGCCCCCACCGCCGCCCGCACTTGAGTTATTGGTTCCCTGGGTATTGGTCGGGTTGCCGTACCAACCTCCTCCCCCGTCCCCACCACCATACGGGGTATCTCCGCCATGTCTCCCTCCACCTGCATGTCCGACCCCGCCATGTCCTGCATACCCAATAAATCCAGCCAACCCCGGTACGGGATCTTCATCTTCATCCTGTGCCGTCGCCTCGGGCGGCTTCTCTCCCCCGCCAGAAAACACGCTCCCTACGTCGCCTGGGCGCTCGCGGGACCAAAACCGCGTTGTATGATCGTTTGATGCGCTCACGAGGAGATGACCTAGCGGGTGGAACGCGAGAGACCAGACGTTGGAATCGTGTGCTTGTGAGAGTGTTGCGCGTGGACCAGCGGAGGGCTGTGTGAACGAGGGTTCGGGTATGCTGAGGTCCCAGTGGAGGATGGCGCCTTCGGAGCCGCCAGAGACAAGGATAGGATGCACAGGGTGCCATGTTACCGCTATGGAATGTTGGAAAGTGAGAAGGAAGCATGAACAAGGAGGATGGAAGGCGACATACAACAAACTTCCTTCTTGTGCCCTTTCAGGATACGGTACTCTTTCATTGCACGGATGTCGAAGACGCGAACGGTTTGGTCTCGTGATGCACTGGCTACCATGTTGCCGTTTGGAGACCACGAAAGGGCTTGAATAGTGTTCTTATGTTGGTGCCTGCAGAATGGCATGAATTGTGATAGATAGCTTCGACAGTAATCGGGATACATACAATGTTGAGAGTACAGTCCCTGTTCGTGGATCCCAGAATTTTATTTGATTGTCTTTACTTCCAGACACAAGCAATCCCTTGGTTGGATGCCATTCCACACATTTAACATCCCAGCCATGTCCTATATCATGGTCAGCTCAATATGACAAGTTAGAAAACTGATACATACCAGTGAGAGTGCTCTCCACTCTTTGATCCTGAAAATTCCATATCCGCACGCTCGAGTCGTCGCTAGCGGTAGCAAATCGTTGGTCATCTGGACTGAAGCTCAGGCCGCGAATAGCTTCCCGGGAATTGGAGCCCTGCCATGCAGTCAAATTGTTCATATTGGGCTCGAAGTATTTAATGATACCGCTCTTGTCAGCGGATGCGAGATATGCCCCAGAATGGGTAAATTTCATCGTGCAGATGGCAGTATCATGGGCTTGAAGAATTGTTTCGAAGTTGAACGTAAGGCCATTCCACAAGGTAAATTCTCCGCTCGTGGAACCTGTGAGCACACGACGACCTTCAGGTGTCCACTACACTGGCTTAAATATAGTTCTTATAATCATTGAACGCGAACATACTGTGACCACGTTGACCGGACACCGGATTTTGTTTGTTGAAGTATGAACGAATTTGGTGCATAGAGATGTTGAGGAATTGTCCGGGTATGCCTTTGGCGGTAACAGCTAGAACAAATTCAAGTCATATTAACACGTTGTAATTTACAAATGGTCGATGATAAGCTTCGTACATCGATGATATACGGTGGACTCGGCCGCATGTACGGTACATAGTTTGAGTTGGGCCGCAGCTTGCGTAACTGAATTAAAGACATTGGTCACGTCTAACGTCGCAAACCTGATTATGCGACGAACCAATGCCCAACGACCCATTCCTCCATTGTAGTCCACAGTCCGTCTTGGTCTTGTCTTTTTGATGAGTTTTCCGTCTAACATTTGCCGAGCACTTGCTAGCTCGAGTTCTTGGAGTTTTCCATCATCTTGAGGAGGCGGTTGAGGTGCTGAGCGGTATCTCAATGGTTTCCACTCCAAATGAGGTACACTTGATTCTTGTGGTATGCACTTTTGGGGTAAAAGAACCGGTAAAGCAGTTTTGGACATAATACAAATGATTGACGCGTTTCTTGCAAGCTATTGAGGCTGGTCAAGGACTCAAGCAGGATCTTCTACGACGAGCTTTTTCGACTCGAAACGTTCAAATTCAGGAGCAGCGAAGCAGATAACTAAAAGCCCGAGTCGAAGGGGGAGGAGGGTCGGAATTCGGATGTTTGGCACTATTGACTTTAACCTATTGTGGTATTCGACGACCCTGCGACTTGACTCAACGCTTCAGACCTCAGGTTTTTCTGGTCATCATACACTATCAGACTTTTGTCCCATTTCTCACGGGTGAAGACCATTGCGATATATCAGTATTTGTGTTCAATATGAAAGCCCTCAGTCTACGTCGTTGCTTCAGCAACAATCGGTCGATCATGATTCTTATGTCCTGTCATTGAGCGAATTTCTTGTTTTAACACGCTTTCTAACTTGATACGTTTGGTCCTTTGAGAGACCTTCGGCCGGCACGCTCGGTTCAACAGCTCGTCACACATGACGGTGTAGCACCATGAGCACTCCTTGTCACTTTATGCGTTTCACAACTGTCAGCTTCCAAATGTCGATTTCAATCCTGAGAATTACTCAATTTGTATTAGCTTTTGCGTTATGCCTAGGTGCTCACACTTTGTTTCCTAGTCCTATGGACGCATTCGGACATCTCTGGTCGTCACAGACAAGGACCTGGATTATGGTTACCTTGTCGAATAGAGATGCAACTTTTCGAAGAAAATGGTCTGTTATTCATTTGGTGGGCACCATAAGCATTTTCCACAAAGGTCTCACTGGCAGCAGCCCGTTCCGACTCAGAAACGTCGGAACAGTTGAGTATCACAGACTCGCACGTCTGTCAAGTTCAGAGCGCTTAACATGGCTGTTAATCTCCGCCGCTTATTTGAGATGTTTTACCCGTATTTGTCGATCCTTTTCTGTTGCGTGAGTGGTCATGATGAACAATCAGACTGAATCGCGTCGATCATCCTCTTACCCGGAATTTTGCCAGCATGCCCCAGAACTCTTCCAGACACTTCTTCCATCATCGAGGTCGTTGACTTTCAACAGTACGGCAGGTTGGAGGCTCTTGTGGTATTTTCAATTCATGTATGTTCCTCTATTTTTCAGCTTTGTTTCCAATGGTCATGAGTTTCAACAGGGTCGCTTTTGTCGCTTTTGAGGATACCTTTGGTTTGATAGTGATTGGCCCTATGAAAGCTGTATTTCTTCATCAGGCCATAAATTTCACTGTGGTTCACGGTCCTGGTGATCCCCCGTCATTCAATCTCGACGCACTGTGCAACGGTAAAATGGCTCCGCTTCTTTCTGGTGTTGGAGACAGCGTCGAGAATCTCTCGATATCCGCGGGACTATTATCATGGACTGATGGATCTCTTTCTGCGTACGTAGTCCCCTTCGTCCTCCAAGTTTGTCTTGTCTTATGAAATACCTTTAGTTCGTGTGTTCTTCGGGCGACAGACACTTCGTAAGCATCTTATGTGAATCTTACTCAACAAACACCTAATAGACGCAAAGCAATAAAACCACACTTGCTTCTGGTCCGCCTTTCGTTGTGCTTTCTATAGATCCGCCGAGGCCGTCTCTACAGACATCATCAATTTCTGTGACTCCTCTGAGTACTACGAGCATAACCCCTGAAGCTTCGTTTTTAATACCGGCTTCCACCTTATCTTCATCGACAGCTGATATCGCGTGCGTTGTCACTTGGGAAACGCCTCCAGATTTCAATCTGACCCTCTGTAGTAGGCCATCAGGCGCCTCTTCTAAATTACCAGATTCAGGGACTATTCAAAGCTCCAGTGCCTCTGTTTTGACACAGGGATTGCAGCAGTTGACGGCAGGTGCAGGGCTGTCGGTCTCAGGACAGGCAACGGCCATAATGGAGACCTTCACTACTACAGATTCCCTTGGTAATGTTTTGACCGTCACGTCCCAAGCATCTGTGAACATAGCTGGAGGATTCACTTCAACTTCCATGAACCTAGCTGGAGGTGTCACTTCAGCTCCATCCGGTTTTACAGTTATCGAAAAAGCCACCACAATTACCTTCGGCACTGGTTCTGCGATCAGTGTCACGACTCTGACTTTCACTACTAATATTCCGATTCAGTCAGCGGAGCCCTCAGGTTCTTCGGTTGCTCGTCGATTGAATGCCACTCAGATTGCTGCTATCATCAGTGGAACTTTGGGGAGCATGGTTGTTTTTTCTCTCCTGATTTTTCTTGCCTGCTTCGTTCGACGTCGAAAGCAAAGCTTTGATCCCTCCATCCCTAAACCACTAGAGTATGATCCATCTTACAAGCAACCCCCTGTAAAAAAGTCTAGTGTGTATCACCATTGTTGTTCTTTCTCTTCGCTCTCAACCTCTCAATTCGCTTAACAGAAAGTACGCCACGATCGGTTCCTACACGGCATAATATCTCCTCATCCACACAGTTCAATCTGGAAGTCGAAAACAGTGCGCACTCAGAAGATCTGGAAGTTCTGGCACAAGAGGTTGTGAACGCCAGGAGGCTTCGGTTGCAAGTACAGTGTCTGAGCGAGCGAATCTTGGAATTGGAGGATCAACAAAGGGACATCGAGACTTATAGTATAGCGTGGCCGTATTCCTCTATGGAAGACCTTCAGCCCCCCGACTATGCGGACTCCGTGGATTCGTATACCCACGCATAACGAATTACTCACGCATCGACATAATCGTCAACCTGGTGGGCTGTATGCCCTCGTCATTCCTTATCACCTGGCTTATCATTCTGATACTCCACTCTCTCTACAACTGTCTCTCCCTTATTGTATGTACTATGCACTGCCTAAGATGACAGCTGACGGACGATATTCGTAATGAAGGGCTGAGGCTCCCGGGAAGGTCCGGGAGACGACAACCAAAGTTGGGCTGTGACTGAGAACTTGCTTGTCATGATTCGAATATCTCGTACGATCACGTCGGACGGTAGTCAAGACGAACGAAATCTTTGGAAAAGTTGTCGTCAAGTGTACAAGTCAAGGACGAGGTTTACGCTTTTTCCAAGTCTGCCCTTCGGCTGGACACGGTGATCTTCATGGAAGCTGGCCGGTTTTTTCTCGATCTAGCGCTGATCCTCAACTTGGAGCATATCTGGAACTTTGTCTCTACCACGACTCCAACGATCGAACTAGAAATAGCTCTTGAACATTACAGATTGCCTACTATATTGGAATGTTGCCAACAGGATCATGTCTGGAATCACATCCACATATACTTGCTATTCTGTTCCAATTGGTTGATGATATATAACAGATCGCATGTGTATAGCTTCTCGATGGCAAACTACAGGATGAATGCTAACGGACATTGATCATTCTTTCTTGTCACATGCGTCCAGGCTTGAGCATCTCCAGCTTATCTACCGCCTCCTTCATTGACGTGTAGTGATCAACCAACATTAAATGATCAGGAGAACCATGTCGATGACTTTCGTTGTTCCCAACATTACCGTTCATCCTTCTTTACAAGTGCAAGATGCGACAGGTTCATCCCCTTGGCAATTGTTTCTTCTTGCAAGAGGCCCACTCTTCTTGAGGTTTTGTATGCTCTCCGCTCTGCTCTTTTCGACATTTTAACTGACATATCATAGCTTCTTTTGCTTTCTCCGTACCTCTGAAGGTCTTACTCTCAATTCCCCCTCAACCTCGTTATCAATTGGTTTTCTACTTAAAATCACCCCAATCCCTACTTTTCCGCCTTCGCTCGGTCTAGATGCTGTATGTACTCCGTTGGCTACTTTGGTCGTGTCCGCCACAATACCCTTGACTTCGAACTCAGTGGATACTGGGGCAGGAACAGCTTCTGTAATACAAGTCTGTCTCAGGCTCAGATGGGCTCAGTCACAAACCATGTCAATCTCGTTTGCTGTATCGTTGAATGATGGGCAAGAGAGTCCGTACCATGGGATGAATGTGGTCCTAGTGTTGTGTGGTGAGCTCAGCTGAGGTCTAGTCTGGACGATGGGGGGAAGATAAGGTGAAGCTTGCAGCTGAAGAGACAGAAGCGGTATCCACAGTAGTCATGAGGTGTCGAGGAGACAAGAAAATGCGTAGAACACAAAGCTGGCACTGAGAGACAGAGCGTAGCAAAAGTGATGACAATACATAGTTCAATAACAGGAAGCTATTGCGTCATTCTGCACAAGTCATCATGCATCACCAGTCCCAGTCATCTCCTGCGGCACTTGCTGGCTGCGATCTGCAGAGCCTCGGCAAACTCAATCTGGGCAAACTTAGAGGGATCCATTGTCCGTGCCCATGTCAAAGTGTTGCAGGTGTCAGTGAAGACTAGCTATATAACTCGTGAAAGTGACGGATGCAGTTTCCCAGTTTCCACTATTGGCAACTGAGGGTGCAGCGAGTGCAACGGTGAGAGGCGACTGATTCAGATCAAAATTCTAATGCCAGCAATAGAAATGTGACCATTTGTTCGAGACACTATATCACTATGTTACTATATATGGTACCTACCTATGCTGCGCTAAGGCATACCTAGAATTCAGTTACGCTATCCTCTTGACTCGCATAAATCATCTGGAAACGAGTCAAAATTATCGAGACTGTCTGTCCAGCACCTTCCACATCCGTTCGAGAATTTCATTACGACATTTTTCTCGCTACAGCTCAAATTTTTCCTCGTTGGTACTCGAGTTCCTGGCTGTGGACGTTCTCTCTGGCACAGTCAGACTTCCAAAACCATGAGCCAGCCCACACAGTGGGTTGTTCAGTCCCAGTCTCCCCACCAGATTCTACATCGCGATGTTTCTGCTAGTTCTCTTCATAGAAAACATCAGATATGGATGGGGTAGTTACATGATCTACGGGGCGACCAGGGTATCCGTACCATTCCTCGTCCCCTATGGTATCTAGGCTCTGACATCCATTTGATTCACGGTGGACATCATTTGATGGGCAAGATATGCTCTTTGGTCTGGAGCGGGCTTCTGTTTGCTTCGCAGTTTGCTTTGCGGCCCCGTTCATGGCAGCATTCATTCTAGCCAGCCATTCTAGGAAGAGTTGAACAAGAACGGACATCGTAAATCTAGACATGAGGACTGAGCTTACCCTCCTTTAGTAGTGGAGATGGAGATGCATTGGTATCTCTCTGAGCCCGTAACAAGTCGATGTCTGGTGGATTCTGATGATTGCGACGACAGAAAAATATAGTTGCGAATATGATAGCTAGACCGAATACCTTTTCAAGAACACCTCCAACAATTGCGCGAATGGGCCGTCTCACATGACCTCCCTTGGGTGTCGATGTTGAACTTGTGGTGGTCTTTAAGGTTATCGATATCATCGGAGTGGGCCGAGGTCCAGCTACAACCAAACTTTCGAGATTAGCAGAGGAAAACTGTTGCTGGGACATTGATGTTGTGGATGGGATTGCCCGGAAATTCGATGCTGATCGAGAGAAACTCGTCAAAATAGATATCAAGGCTGTACTGGATGCACTTATCAGCCCAGTCAGCTCTTCTTGACTTTGAATTGCGTTTCTCTAGAAGACGCACTTATTTTTGTGTGTTTGCAAGGTTTGACTCCTAGTGGGGTCGCTTGGGCCAGCTGATGAACTTGTTTTCGGGGTGGTTTCTAGTGATTCAATTGCTTCAGGTGTTGGTAATGGTAATTGATTTGAGGTCTGAGCTATTGTGAAGGTGGCAGTTGGAATCGTTGTCAAGGAGCCAAAAGGATTTGGGCTATCCGTTTCATCAAATCGGTCTTCTCAGAACAGGAAAGCTAAACTTGCCTGGTATTCGCGAGCAAATGGCATCGAGTTCTGAATATCTGTTGATCTTTGTCCGCACGACTTAATGAACTTTTGACCTACGGTAGAGGGAACTAAGGGAATATATGTGGCACATCAAAGGTATGCACAAAATCAGCCGTCGAGAAAACAGTTGGATCTAGTAGAGGTATGTTCATGGCATCCACAATGTATGCTGAGGCCGAATGACTTGGGGTCGCCACCAGAAGGAATCCATGATATATGCAGCGTTCGTCCCATGGCGTCTGAAAGTAAGAGCACCAGCCCTGATCACGAAGGCTAAGGATCCTGTGCATCCGAGGGACGAGACCGAGGGTCATAACACACTGGATCTGCAGGAGGAGGAAGACGTACGTCGTAGATTTGAACATGCTTGAGACCCATGGAGACATCTTGCTAGAGGTATTATAGACGCAATCATTGCTCCCTAGCAGTATAAAAGGGAGCAAGAATATGAGTAAAAGGATGTGATGAGTAGCGAAACCAAGGCATCCATCATTCAGGAGCTGTCACGTTTCCTTTTTCTCTTAACGTTTCACCGAGGTGATAAGAAGTGTTGATAAGAGCGACACTTGTTCGCCTTGAGTTGAGATACAAACTCACAGGACTGTTACTCCGACTAGACATCGTTGAGAGAAGTTCAAGTTTCGTTACCGGAGTGACCAAATCTGTAAGCCGCTGTTATATCCATCTTGGCAGAGATGGTAAGAAGATTTCTCAGCCAGGTAATCACTGTAGCGAGGACGTAGAATCATCGATGATGATTCTACAAAGCGATTTCCCTTTCAATGTAAGCGCTACCCCAGACATTGTGACTTTATAAATGAGCTCAATGAACATTCATGTAATATTCCAGAGCCCAGGTTGGCAACAGTATATGAAGAGGACGCAGAAACCGAACCGGTGTAACGAAACTTATGGAGAGATAGGTCCTTAGTCTGGGATTTATCAAGAACAGGAGATCCAAGATGAATAGCCAAACATGATCTTGAAATGTTGCCCTGACCACGGTGACTTCGAAAGCTGAGAGCTGCCATCGTAACTCAAACACCATGGAA
The DNA here is from genome assembly GCA_018851325.1 of Termitomyces sp. DKA19. Classification (NCBI taxonomy): domain Eukaryota; kingdom Fungi; phylum Basidiomycota; class Agaricomycetes; order Agaricales; family Lyophyllaceae; genus Termitomyces; species Termitomyces sp. DKA19. Next base: position 8,752 of record JABCKS010025064.1, on the reverse strand, counting down.
TACGACTATCATTAGGTGATGGCAGATTTTATCTGAATATAACAGTGACAAGTTGGCACAGGGTCGGCACGTGTTTCGTTTCGGATCAAGACGGTTGCCATCGACTGGCAATTTACCACCAAGTACTTTTTCAGCGCTCTTCGGTTCTACTTATGTACTATATGTCACTTTCCATCTCTAGCATCGTCCGCGAACGAGTCAAAGCTATTCGATTTACCATCTAGTACCCTCCGCATTTGCTCAAGGATTTCCTCACGACGCCTTTTTCGTTGCAGATCAACTTCTTCCTCTTTGCTAATCAGGCTTCCTCCTGTGGCCGTTCTCATTGATGTGGCTGGATTTCGAAGATCTTGGACCAACGCATCAACAGCTTTGGCCTCAGTCACTCCATCGGCCTCTGAGAAGCCACGATGCCAATGCTCTCCGCACGGCACGAACAGTGAGATTGCGGGGCTTAGGGTATGACCAGGAGACTCATAAGAAGTCCTGTCCCTTACCGTATCCGGGCCTTGCCCTCCAGTTGTATCAAGTGGATGAGGCGTGCTTTCTGATCTCAAGCGGGCCCTTTCTGTTTGCTTAGCAGCCTCGTCCATGGTGAACTCTATTCTCGCCGACCTTTCTGGAGAAAAAGTCAACAAAAAGGGGTTTCTTGATTGAATCTGAGGCTGAACATACGTACCCTCTTTGAACGACGGGGATGGAGACATGTTACTATCTCTGGTGGTCCGTAAAAGATCAAGATCAGATTGATTCTGATGCTTGCGACGATAACAGAAAACTATAGCCCCCGCAATGACGACTAGGCCGAATACTCCACCGAGAACGCCCCCGACAACTGTGCCGGCGGGCCGCTCCGAGGTGAGACCCTGGCTCGGTGTCGGTGTCGAATGATTTGACATCGGACCTGCAATGACTGTGGCGATGGAGCCACTGGTTGTCTGTGGTGATGAAGTGAGCAAAGTCATGGGCAGGTTTTCCTTATCCGATCTTGTAGATTCAGCCTGGTGGTGCCTTGTGACTGAAGTCTGAGGATCCGGCGATATGCTATTGGTACTCGAAGTTTGTTGACTAGTTGACATTGAATTGGACCCTCTTTTAGACATTGTTAGCTCTGAGCCTGCCACCTGCGCTTATTCAGAAGACGCACGGAGTGTCTGTCTGCGGGGTCCGACTGGTACTAGGAAATGAGCTGTTTGGTCGTATACTAGTGAGTACAATTGTGGCTGCTGGATCACTAGAAATTATTTGGCTGGCTGTTGTGCTACTTTTCATATCAAGTTGGTCCTCTTTCAATAGGACAGACGAACTCACTTAGTAGTCGTGATTGTATTTGTAGTCTTTTGTTGTCTGGAACTTGGTTTATCCTAACCTGTGCAATTTGGTACATTTTCACGTACATAGGCCCAGGACCGGACATCAACAATGCCGAGGAACGTGAAGTGGGATTTCCAGAGTTTCGATGTCCCATCATGTGTGCTCTCAGCAGAGCTGGGTTCATGTTATCACCAAGGGACATCCGTGCCAAAACAAATCCTCGTTCTGGAGAGGCGGAGGTGGTTGGAACATGTAGAGCAAGACCCTCACCCCTAGATAAACGACTAAGGATCCTGTACGTTATGGGAACTGGGGAAGGTATGACACACCAAAGCAACGAGAAAAAATAGGCGCACAATGAGGACCTATTTACACTTGCAGCTCGCATCTTGTTGAGATTACTTTCATATGTAATCCTGCATTTCTAGCGGGTTAAAAGAAAATAGCGTGAGACAATGGCTAGGGAAGAATGATGAACAGCGATGTTAAGTGTTTCATCGTTCAACACAACCGGATACTGTTCAGCGCTCAGCTCTTTCTTGATGTTACCATGGGAAATTGATTGATATCTGGCTAAGAACTATTACTGAGGTTCCACTGGCAATACAACATAAGGAAGATCAGCTAGGGCTTACAAGAGCGACGCTGCATTGGCACAATTTTCATAATTAAAACACGGAGTACTGCCGGTATATGACTCTGATACGACTGACAAATGTTGTTTGGGGGGTCGGTGAAAAGATCTGACATTGAGCTTAGATATCAACTGCATGATTAAAATGATCACCTGAGGAAGTCAATCAACAGAACGAGTGCAAAAGTACATCGATAACTACCTATAAATATGGTATCGAGTTTCGAACTAGCTTGTCGGTATAGGAATAAGATGCAAGAGATGTACTTCTCTAAAGCCCATGTTGAAAAACTTACAGGATCATGAAGTCAATTACTTACAAATTGTTATTGTACTAGAATAGGATCATAGGAGAGAACTGAGTATGATTTAGTTAGAGTGTTACTACAGATGTCAAAAATATTTCAACAGTGCCGACGCCATGATATGAAAATAATGACACCAAGCACTGCGACCACAACGAAGCCATCTACAACTCCACCCACAGTGACGCCTGCTAGGCTATCAGAAGCCTGCGGAGCTGGGGTAGCTGTTGGCGAAATGTTTGCTGCACCACTGGTGGTGTAGGCTGAATTGAAGGTGGAGTTGAGACCAATGTGGTTCGAAGTTGAGAAAGTTGAAGATGAATTGGCTCAGCCAGTTAAAGATGAAAACATCAAAGATGAAAACTGTTAGAAGCTGGGGCAGTTTTTTCTGGAAGAGAAAATCTCGATGTTGTTAATGACGATGATGGTTTAGCAAATGGCTGCTAGCAGTCAAATGTATGGGAGAAGTATTATTTGGGTTTTGGTATCAACATACTGCTATTGGAAGTCTCTTGTGGAGCTCACCTTGCAGGACAGTTATCAGATGTTGATGTGGTGAGTACCGGTGAGACAGTCAACATATAGTCCACAAGAATGATAGATGAAGTACTTGAAGATGATGAAGGAATTGTAGAAAGTAGAAGTGGACGATCCGCCGATGTCAAGGGTGGTGTTGATCTTGGCAAAAGCACTGCCATGACTGCGAGCTCATTGGTGAGCCTACACATGGCCAATGCATTGCAAAGAGATCCTACATGCTCCTTGTTGCCCTAATTTGACATGGCATACCTATATGAATTTTGAAAAATTGTATACAAATTGTGATAGAAGATATAACCATAACAATTAACCAAAAGATTTTGTAGGAGGTTTTTTGCTCATTTGCTATAGCAAAATAACTAGTTTGTTTTGAATTTAATTTGACATATACTTTTGATGTATAGTCAAAAGCTGTTTTACTGTTTTATTTGCATTAGCAAGATAAACTTGCAAAATATAAAAATTATATTGTGGATTTCTGCCATAGTATTTCAAATGGTTTATCTATTGCAATATATTTTGATGCTAACATATAAGACCATTACACTCATAGTCTTTTCTATATAGATGATATCAACAAGCTTCATATACCTTTCTTAGCTCAACTACTTAATTCTTCAACTTCTATAATAAGTTATAAAACAAAGTACAATGTTTCAGTTTATTTCTTGAAAATGTTCATTTATTATTTGTTGAAATTGGAACTTGGAAATATGTATGATGGATTCATGTTCTAAGGATTATAGGCATCATATCTGTTGCAAATACAATAGTGCCCATAAAGTTAAAAATGTCAAGGAATGCTTTAAAAAACTTAACTTCTAGAGATACCAATACTAAGCTGCATTCAGCAGTGTTAACTAAAGTTGTCAAAGCAGGATTACAAGGAACTCAGTCACTAAAAAGTTCAGAAGTCAAAAAAGCCTTAAATATAACTATGACAGAAGACTAAAAATTCAAATGTGGTTTTATATAGGATTCTGAGAGAAATGAAGCACTTATTTTGCTATTAGCACTTAATACTGAGACAGCTCTTCCCCTTCTTTTGCCTCTTCAGCATCTATTGAACAATCTGATTTATTAATCTATATTAAAAGTACTGCAGTAAAACATTAAAGTGAAGACATCATTTCATATTAATAAGTTCAAACAAATTTTATGGGACTATTCAAATCAACTATTTGTAAAATCTGTCATAAAGAGTTTGCATGAAAGATTTTGGTCATTTGATAAAGGAGACTGACTAAATGACTATGATGATCTTTTATCTAATTATTTATTTAAAGAAGAGTACCCTTAAAGCAATATAAGCATTCTTAAATAAAGAAATTTTGGCAGGAAGATGGTCAAAAATAAACAGCATAGAAGATCTTTTATTTGAAATAAAGTCATCTCCTTTACTTATTAATTGACAGAAAAATAAAGTTTGCATTATTACAGATCACTTAGCATCAGGCCTAAATGATGGAATATCAAAGGTAAAAGCCAAAATCCTATATAATAATATGAGAACCTTCAAACAAGCTATATATAGTGCAAAACATAATTTTTTAAATGAAATACTGATATTCTGAAAATTAGATGCAATAAGTGCCTTTTTGAATTTATCAGCATATCCATTATGGCAAATTCAACAAGTAGTCAAGGTAAATGGAATTTGACATATAATGTATTGACTTATCTTCAGAAATAGAGCTTTTCCATAGTTTCTTCACTTATATGTTGAGTAGGAATAAAAAAGCTTGACATAAGAGATCTCTATGTCTTTATGAATGATTACTATTTATGGAAACAACATAACAATCTTGTAACTTACAAAGGAGTTTTATAACCAAAGAGTCAAGCACAATTATTGATCTTTTAGAATGCAATCAAATGTTCATAGAAGGAGAAGAAGCAGAAGTTTAGTAAAATTCTAAAGATTATTGGTTTGGATAGACATTAATCAAAAGTCCATTACTCTTACTGATGATGCAACAACTAATATGGTTGAAAAAATTTAAATGTTCATTAACACTCCTTGTTATCCTTCACTTCATATATAGCAGCACCTTAGTGATTACTTGAATTGACTTTTTAACATTCTCCCATGGGACAGACCTATATTTACAAAAATGTATTGAAAAATAGCTGGTAAAGAAATAATATACAAGTTCCATTAAATATTCACTGCAAATTAACAAAGATAAAAATTGCTAAGCCTCCAATTTTTAATGCTGTCACTAGAAGATGGTGTTTTAGATGCATTTATCAAATTCCAAGTGACTCTTATTGACTCTTGGGTCCTTCCTGCACTTACTTTGATCAAGTGTTTAGTATTGAACAATAAGATTTGACATGTGTCACAGCTATAACCAAAATACTTTGTAAATTCATTTTGTAATTATGATGTATGATACATCAAAATGTTTCTATAAAAGTAGATATATATAAGTACTGTACAGTATAATTTAGTCAGAGTTAGTGCAATTGCATCTTTGAGAGTGAACCTCAAGGTGAATTTCAGCTATTCTAGTGGAAAACTGCTGTAGATATAAATCTGTATGTTAGAACTAAGCTTCATTGCTGTATTATGCTAAATTGACTCAATAGAGATTAAATTTTGATTACTACAGAATGCTATCAAAGTAATTTTGGGTATTATATCTACTGTTAGTTAGTGCAAAATTATATGATACTGCTGAAGCAGCTACAGTATGCAATTACCCAATTGTTAAGATTACAAAAGAAAAGTCACAAACTAAATAAAGGTACCCACCCATACAAAGTTTGAACAGAACATCCTATCTAAAACTGTCTGCCTTTGAAGCTCTTGAAGTATCTGAAAAGCAGAGGTAAATGTCATTTTTACAGAGTCTGCTGGTTTGTCAATGATAGGGTGGAAAATTGTCATTTGCAAGAAGGGGTATATAATAGTAAGCTTTTGCCCTGATACTATTGTGCAATAGTAGTAATAGCCATAGTGAGCTTCTGCAACTATTGTAAACTAGTGCATAGGAGATGTAAATAATTAATACATGTTTTTATATGGATAGATGAAAACATAGTATTTGAAGATGAAGCAATTATAAGCTTATGAGGTCCAAAATTGAAGGAAACCTTTTTCTCCTTCTCCTCATCAGTCAAGATAGTTTTAATAAAGAGCACAAGACTATTTGGCAAAACACAATTATAGAGCTTGAGCCTTTACTGGATACTAGTAATTGCAACAAATACTGAGAGACAATTGACATGTGATTTAATATTGGAAGTGGCTCCATACCTTCTGTCTCAACGTTGTAGATATATAAGAAATTTGATCCTAGTGAAATTGCAATCAAAGAAAATCAGGCAATATACTTACTTATCAAGACAGAACTTAAAAGGTATGATGAGACTGATCATAAAGGTTTCAGCCTTGTACAGCATTCAAAAATCAAACATATAGTGGAAGTAAAAGTTAGAGTAAAGTACCCTCTAGCAGAGTCAAGACTCTTGATAAGCTTTTTGACCTTCCACATTTGGATGTTCTACTCTACACCATTCTAACTCATGCTGGACAACAACAAACACAGCTGTCTAGTGAAACTAGAGACACAGCTGAGGTAGTGAAGAAGAGGATAGTAACTGTCAATAAAAGACATACATATTGTATTTGGAACTATTTATATTGCTCCCAATTTTCTTTTGTTAGGATATGGAAAGCTCCTAACAAACCTTGTCCATAAAATAGCAGATTTTGAGCAAAATTTTAATCAGATCTAAGTCCAAACTTTATAGATTTAAGGCCTTTAGAAGGCTATTTTGATCTGTAATATTGTAGATTTGAGGCCTAGTTAAACAAGATTTTTGGAAATTCAACAATATATTTGGAGCAGTCTAAGTCCCTTATCAAAGAGTGCATGACAGTTTCCAATGTAAAGTTATGTATTGAGTTGTTACATGTATAACAGCTCAAAAAATTCTATTGCTACCTTTGATAGCACTCAATATTCTCTATCATAATCCTTCTCAGTATGCCAAACAAGGCAAGAACATAAAAAAAGGTTCTTATATATAGAGCACAAGGAAGACAGCATATTTATAATATCAATGTCCTATCTAATGACATCACTCCTCTGATTAAAGGAAATAAAAAAATCAGTACATCAATAATTGATGCTATAAATGTAAAGCTTCAAGTACTCACTAAAACTAAAGGTTATTTATAGTAGGTGGTTCTATCAGTATGGTTCAGACTTTTTGTAGAGGGAACAGTACAAGAAGGAAAGTATGTTAGCATTATCTATGAATATGTGCAGGAGGTTGAGGTTGTGAGTTGCCTTTACTATAATCAAAGAGAGAAAAACTGACTGGAAGAGTAATGTCAGTGTATAAGTGGAGTAATAGAATTTATCTTAACAAAAACTTTTTGGATTATTCCATTGTGTTCTTTTATAGAGCTCAAGCATTGAGTCATAACATGGGTTGATTGGAATATATCAAAGATAGGAGTATTTAATAGCATACTAGAGTTGGAATTGAGTTTTTGAGCTGAACCTGTGAGTAATATACTGCTGAGCATTTATTTAAGATATTCACATATTAGTCTCAGTAGCTGCTAAAAATTATTGATTGAATCCAACTCATCTTAGGACAGCCCTTGATTGGCTAGAACAAGGGCCAGTAAAAACATAAACTTGAGAAACCTCATAAGTTTCACTGTCAGATAAACACTTGATCCTATGGCTTTTTTGTACTTATACAAATTTGGACAGTATTAGATGACCTGGGTCCTAAAATATACAGAAATGATAGAATAAATAAGATACATGAAAAGGCAGTCAATATTTTGCTTGACTTACTATATATACAAATATATATTTGTTATCACTTGTATTGACTTGGAAACTTAATGGTAGTATCATCAAAGCAGCACTAAATTCAGATGCTGAGTATGACAACAGTAATGTAGAGATTGTCAAGAATCTGTACAGTGCTCCAGCTATACCAGGGACCTAAATGACAGAGAGCCAGGTAATCAGTAAAAGTGATAAACAGAGTCCAAGGTGTGTAATTATCTATGTTATTGACATTTAAATTTAATATTGATTGACTAAGTAGTATGTCAGTGGCCATAGATAGTAACCTTAAGCACTCACACATTTCAGAAAATAATGGCCAGTCAGACTTAGACTCTAGCCTGATTGAGAATAAGAAGAAGTATCAGAAGCATTCTGATGCTAACAGAAAGCTATATGGTCCACAATAGTCTAATGAGGTTTGCTGAGGTTTACTTGAGACAGATGAACATGTAATGCCTGGATTAGTCACCCAATTCTCTGTTAAATGTGGAAAATGTACAAAGACACTGCAGCTCAGCAATAATTCTGCATGCCCCTAGAAATCAAAAAACTAAAACTCATACAAAAAAAAGTGTCCTGGGATCACTAGCTGCAAAACTATTTGTGTCAATGCAATAAAGCAAGTTCAGCTTATTGTGAGTCAACTTTTTGCTTTAGGAATTGGTATTGACACATTACTTAGGAGAGTTGTAGTTATATCTCTATATATTTTACAAATTTGCTAAAGTCAGATTTCTAGATCAAAAATAAGATGGCAGGAAATTGTAATTTGGACAACAAACTATCTGCTTTAGAAAATCTTGCTCCTAGTCAAAGCTGAATCAAATACAAGATGAAGGTTATAAATGTAGAAAAGGTCTTTTGCTATTTTTACTATGTAGCCTTTCTGTTGGTTTCTAAAGAGAATTGTAACACTGTTACTGAGCCTTTCATGCACTAGACTATAAGTTAGAATCTATTAATTGATTCTGGCTATGGTTGTATGAAAAAGACTACTTGAGTGTAATGGCTCATGCATGTTACAACACTTAATATATACTTATTAATATTTTACATTATTACTAATTATTAGTTATTTAATTTGTATATAAGTTGTGAGGTTAATTATGTAACCTCAAGTAGTCTTTTCACACAAC
>JABCKS010025063.1:14456-29668 GCA_018851325.1 Termitomyces sp. DKA19 | reverse complement strand
CGTTTATTCGGGCCTGATATAAGCTATGACCAGTTGTCGTGTGTCGTCAGGATAGCTGAAAGTTATGACATACATGGGCAATCGTCTCCAGGCTGTGTGCTGATTGTGCTTGACATTGCGAGGAACAAAGTACCCGTTATAGGTAGCGACAACCACAGAAGACTGAACGTGTTGATTGGTGATCTGATAAGATCTGCACACGTGGGTCCAGACTTTGCCGTGACCAGTCAAGGTCCAATTCGATTCAGTGCGTACAATTCGTTCGTCAAGTAGAGACTGCATTCTTCGATCGTAAAAATCCTCATTCATGAATAAGGGTACAAGATGAGCTTCTGTCCAATAGCAGAAAAACCGCATCGTCACCGCCCGGGTAGGCCCCCTGATTACGCTCAAACGACCAAAGGAGTCTAGGCAGGTCGAATATTCAATCACTTCATGCAGATCGAGTATATTCAAGCCTTATCGTCTATACACCTTACCTGGAATTCTATGCTGGCAATACGGGCAAACGGAGGCATGGGCAGGGTAACCGAGTTTAAATATATAAATCATTATCCATGAGTCCGCGGAGAACGTGGAATAAGTTAAGAATCGATATACACATTCGTTGGATCATCCCTGAAATCATACCATTAGTACTCTCGTACCTGGAGTTCATTTTCAGCAAGAGAAAGAAGCAGAAAGGCGGTCAACATTGGCACGTCATGGCTAGGGGAGAAAACGACATACTTCCATCCGATGCCTGGATAGCCACGGCCTTTTCTGCCATTCTCCAAATGCGAGCTTCTCGGGTAGAGTGCGCCTCTCGGCCAACAAAAGGCTCAGAGTTGCCTATGAAAACAAGCCTCGGATCGATTTTAGACATAGGCATAAAGCGGGTGATTTCGGCAGCAGTAAAAGTAGGCGAAGGGTCAAAGATCAGGAGTAGGATACACACACGCATGTGGCCACAGCGCGACAATACGGCGTGTAGAGCCTGTGCAATGGTATATACTGCCTTGTCATGTAGTGGTCGTGGCCCGACGTGTAATTCGAAGGAGAGATGGGTTAGACAGGTGAGTGCATCAAAGCCCCACCACATCGTCCAACCTTCCCATTTATCGAAAATAGAAAGGTGAGTGATGTTTTCGAAGAAGGAGAGATGGAAGTGTGGATAGGGTGAACCGAGAATGTCGTGTAGTTGGACTGATAACTTCTGTGGGCGGAGACGTTCAAGGGTGGCTGTTATTGCATTGTGTGGGATCTGGACGGCGGAAGTTGGCCATGGTGTGGGTATTACCCAGAACGTTAGGCTGGTGACGCCTTGGCAGGCAGAAAGAATTCGTACGGTGCAGTCATTGTGGACATCATAAGAAATACATAATGATTTGACGTGAGTGGCGAAGAAGGTGTGAGATTTCGTGGGGGACGTCTCGATGGTACGTAAAAATGCCCGGCAGGTCGTTTCACGATGGAGGTTTACAACTGAATATATGATTCGCTCGACCCTATAAACGCCCTGGTTGTATCGATCTACATGAGATGTGCGCCACTTACCAGTGCTGAAGTGACCTACACACTGTGACGAGCCTTAGCGCTTCTTTCCTATCGTCGATGATGGCTTGTTCGAAAATGAGGCGTAGAACGTCGCGGGGAAGAAGAGGGGTCAGGGACGACATGCAAGTTATAGTATATAGTAGTAGTCGAAGGATCAATTGGTGGGTGATTAAAATGCCGGCAGACGCAACGTTGATCAGTGATCAGCTGGTAAAACCCTGTTGTGGGGGGCAGACGAAGGCAGCCACTTGCGTCCGAAGCAATAAGATCGTAGATTTGAGGTGGGTTCAGCCGAGCACAGATGCTGCACCGTGCAGCCACTTGTCAGGCCATCAGGACTCATGCCCAGCTCTTTATCTGGTAACCTGTTGTGTTATAAACTCCTTAGAAACACGTGAGCCTATCCGTACGACGCGGGTTCCGAGTCCAGAAATAAACAGTGTAGAACACACAGGAAACCCGATGAGGGGCTTGTTCCTTGAACATGCAAGATGCGTTGGACTTATTCTCGGAAAGCAACCTATTTGACCTCCGAGCTGAGGGCAATGAATGTCGACCACTATATCAAAACACGCAGACTACTCCACCCGGCTTGAAAGGCCGGCGGAACCCTCCAGAGGTCACAAGTATATTCCCCGGTCGCTTCTCCAGCTGTACCACATCATATATCGCCTCGCAAGTTGCGTGCTTTAAAAACAGTCCATGTAGAAACCCGCGGAGACCTCGGTTGCAGAGCGACTTCGTGGAAAATGATTGATAGACAGTGTGTTCTATCCCCAGGCAGTGGGAAAGAGTGTACTTTTGTTGCCAAATTCTCCGGAAATGGGGATAAGACAAAGTGCGGCGGCTTGGAGCCGATTGTCTCAAACCTACGAGCGGGCTGAATGTTTGGCAATGTCACTGCTGCTCTCCGATAAATTGAGATAACAAAGAAGAGCAAGGTATCAGATTCGAGTACCCGACGGACTATCTTGATTCCCTTGAGATTACGCGTCATGTGGCCGAAGAAGAGGGAGCCGAACATTAGTCGAAGAGATTTTCCCGAGAAATTTGGTGCCAGGGCGCCAAAAGTAGAGAAAATTCATATCATCCCTGTGCTAGAGCCGTCGTAGATCTTGCAATGGAGTAGATTCGACCGCCGGAGGCCAATCTAAGAAATTGACTTGACGTGGCATGATGAAAGCTTCCCCCGCGCAAAAAGAAATTGGAGAGACAAACCAGCCTCGGTCAGATCTCTGTACCAGTTGGACGTGAGCGGCTTACGCGCGTTGGGTGCTTTTGATTGCTCGATGCCACCATTTGGCAGCGCGTGTAAAGCTAGATTCTGCAATGGGGTCGAAGTTTGACGAAAAGGATACGAAGCTCGTGGTTTGGTCGTGCTGAAATGTCTTTGCCTTGGCAACTAGAAAGACAGCAATCCACTCCACCAGTCAATGACAAAGCCCGTCAGCATGCAGCCATTCGGTTTTAGCCTAAAAGTATAGCAGCATCATGCAGTAAATTCAAAGCCAAGTGATTCCGAGGTCACAGATGAGTTTGTAGACTTGCCCACGAGATGGTCAGTCACAGGTCCATGAGACGACGTGAGACCGTCCTGCTCTTTGGGTCCAGAAATACTACATTCCTCGTGGTGATTTGCTCCTATGTCTTTCAAATCTCCACCTTGCGGGTGCCATGGTTGGTTTAGGTAGTTCGACTATTGGGCCAATGTATAGATGTTAGGAACGAAATTTACATTATATTAATTCTTGTTGGCATTGATCAATGCTTTATCTTATCTGATTGTTTACCACGTCGTTCATTGTCGAAATGAATGTTTTTTAGGCACCTCGGCCTGCTCTATACGAGAGATTCAACCCTGAGCTTTTTACTCTCTGTTCAATTAAAACTATTTACCTTGCTTCTGCGGAGGGAGCCTCAATGACCGATAGTTCAAGTGTAACGGTTGATTCCTCGCAAAACACGTGCTGTGACTTGTACGCTCACTAATCAGGATCACGCACAGTGCATTCGAGCCGTTGTATAAATTTCCTGGGGATCCACATTCTTTTCCATCACATCGATTCTCTCGAAACAATGGCTCACGTTCTCCCCGACCTCCCTTACCCTTATGATGGCCTCGAGCCCTACATCTCTCGCCAGATCATGGAGCTTCACCATAAGAAGCATCATCAGACTTATGTGAACGCCCTCAATGCTGCCGAAGCTGCGTACGCCAAAGCCTCTACTCCTAAGGAGCGCATCGCCCTCCAGGCTGCTCTCAAGTTCAACGGTGGTGGTGGGTAGTCTTGACTTTTCATCCATCTTATCAGATCTTATGGGCTGTTTTCATCCAGGGCATATCAACCACTCGCTTTTTTGGAAAAATCTTGCTCCCGCTGCCGAGAAGAACGGAGCTGGTGGAGTTCTTAAGGATGGATATCTGAAGAACGCGATAGAGGCTGCATTCGGTAGCCTAGAGAACTTCAAGAAGGAGTTCAACGCCGCAACTCTCGGCATCCAGGGCTCAGGTTGGGGTTGGCTTGTATGTTATTGTCTTTTAATATTTGAATCGTTTGGAACGCTTTTGTAGGGATACAACAAGAACACCAAACGTCTTGAGATTGCTACTACTGCCAACCAGGACCCTCTGCTTCACCTCGTACCTATCATTGGTGTCGATATCTGGGAGCATGCCTTTTATCTCCAGTATCTCAACGTCAAGGCAGATGTACGTGGTACCCCTCTATTTTTTGGTTCGTCCTTCGCTAACAATACATGCAAGTATCTTAATGCCATCTGGTCCGTTATCAACTTCGAGGAGGCCGAGAAGCGCCTCGCCGAGGTTTGACAAAACTGGTCACTCGATACGTGTAACCAAGCTGTAACAAAGTACACAGATACATTGTGCACAACACTGACTTGCATCACAATTCATGATCATGCTTCGAACTTGACATCGTGACACTGACAATTCCTTCCTCATTGTATACTCAGGCTTTCCTGGCTTCAAGATTCAAACAGGCTAGAATGAAGTACTCAACTTCAATATTACTGATCAAGTGATAATCATGGCGCTGATAACGTGGAAAATGAAATTGAGATTCCTAATCCCCGATGTCAACCTGATTCCTTGACTGAACCTGAACTGTATCGGTGCCCCTGATTGAAAATTTGACCGTTCAACCAGAAATCTAACAAAGAAAATCCTGGTCCCTTTCGGACTTGTTCTAAGCCCCCGTAGTCATGTGTTATTGAGTTCGTAGTGACACTGGCTTTTCCTCTTAGGTGTGAGTGCTTATATTACCCTACTCATGTTATACAGTACTTGTGTCCTTGTACTATCATACCGAATTGTAGGTGTTATATAGTTCACTTACCGCCTTCTAGGTATGTAATCCATAAGGTTGCTTTCCCTCTTCAGGTGGTGTTCATTTGACTTCCTGCTAGGGTGTCAGACACGGGCCAGCATCTCTTCCGGGCAGTATCTTTTTAACTTCATCTATGAAAAGTCAAAAGAGATACTTAACCAAAGTACAATTAATTGAAGACATCGAAACAGTGATTATGGAATCAACAATTGCCAACCTTACTAGAGTTGTAGTACCTCAAATTTCTTGTATCGAATTCCTTACGATGCAATCACAAAAGCTTTTCGAATACATTTGTTTCAATGCCGACCTGGAATCCTTTCGTGTATATTTGAACAACCTTTTTCACTTCCCCATCTGAAGTCGTGGAGCTATGACAATATTTGTGAAGCTCCCTCAAGATATTGAAACCAGCAAAGTTCAATGTCCCCTGCTGCTATCCTCCGAGGCTATCTAGGCTCACATAGACTACTTGTAGACCTTGGAAGTACCAATGATTATGGAAGTTATCAAACCTGATATCTCCGTCCATGCTCGGGTTCTTTAGCTCAAGGAGACTTGTCCTGGAGACATGATATTATTTACATCATTAGAGGACCTTTCTTATTGTCAAATATCGTTCCCGGTTCGTGTGCAAGCCCGAAGATCCAACGTCAGTTCAATTCGATCTGTCCGACACAATACTGAGCTGGCCAATTTTTTGGGAAAAAGAAGTGAGTGGTGAAAACTCGTATCAAATGTCGACTCCTATCAAAAATTGTGTGATAAAAGTTAAGGAGCGATGCAGGACAGGCAGCGGATCTGTTTCGTAACGATTCAACAAACAAGAATCTGTCATCTGAGTACACTAGCAGGTATCAAACTACTGCCTCTCTCTTCAGAACTGATCTTCGTAGTGATGGGTCATATAACTTACTCCGCGGACCATAGCGTGATCCAGTAGATCCGGGCTGTCTTGTGGTTTTATGTCCTCTTCTTTTCTCCATTCGTCTGCTTGTATCATATGCATGTCTGGTCGTCCGTTTCTCCGATACTAGTAGGGATTTATCGATCTTGTCGGATAAATATTGTGCGACTCCGGCTCACTTGGATGGATCATATTACGGAACTTGAACGACGATTCAACAATCGGGGGATGACACAGCATTTTGGAATCCATTCATCTCATTACTAGGGACTGCTCCTTTTATTCCAATTGAAGACGGTTGCCATGATAGACGGACCCATTTCTATCAACTTGTATCCGCCTCGTATATATATTACGGAGCCGATTTAAGCTACACTTATGGCAGCAGACTAGCGCTGGTAGTCTGGTCGTTCGCCAGTGATGCACGCTCCACTGAGCGCCAAAATGTCACGGCTGAGCAATCAAAATGAGAATAGAATCAAGGACATCCAAAGGAGATGGCTTTGCAATAGTTTGAACTTTGCTTGAAATATACTAGAAAAGGGACCTATGCCTCCGCATCGGCACAGCAGAGTATATGTCCACCGGATCCGAACGGGGACTTGAACAGGTTTCAACTTGGCATTGATCCTGACCGTATCCGAGCGTCGTCTCGATTGAGACCGAAACTCATAAGTATTTGCAAGGAGAGGAAGAAACATCCCTCAAAAGATCTCATGGAAGACTCGGATGATTGATGATCATTCCTGTTTGATTGAATGAAAACAAGAGAAGTATGATCTAGTATAGCTGTGCATCGAGAGGGTGTATGTAAACTCACCTCGCTTTCGAAGCTGTTCCTGAAACGGATTACGCTAGCCTTGCACAATCTTCTACATTTATTATCCGTGACAGTATTCTTGAAAAGGCGGAAACTCGGGATAGAAGGACGCATTCTGATCATCATATATATCCCGCATCTGCCGTGTAGCCCGAACGAGCGCTTCTACGTATTTAGATCACAGCAGATGATGATGATAGGTGTTTACCGAAAGCGGTATCAGAGATGGACGTATTTACCCTTCGGGTGAATGATCGATATATGGATGACCAGACTTAAGTGGGAACACTGCTAATTGTATAAGCTGGAAAAAGTATGAAAGAAACCTGTTGTTCCACTTTTTATTCAGCTTTTCCTGTTGGAAAACGGCATCTTCCATTGTCTGATGGAGGATGCATTTCTCCTCTAGAAATATGTGCACTCACTGCTAGCGATGAAATCTATTTCCAAGAGAAAAAGGGTAAAAGAAATATGTCATGCCATTTCTTTTGCCACTTTTCATTCATTGCCTAAGCCATTTTTTATGAGAAACAGACCTATTTTCAATGCCATAATATATTTCTTTTATTCTTTTTCTCTTGGAAACAGATTTCAGTACCAGCAGTAACTGTAAACAACATAATAGGTTTTTTTCATTGTTACTAGAGGAAACATCATTGACTGCCAGCAGTAAAAAGTGTTGACTTTCTGCTGTAATGGCCACATCTTGGTTATTTTTACCACTTTCAGGACAATTATCCTTGCTTATTGTGGGGGGATGAATTCTACCACAGACTAATCCAGCAGAAGCAAGCAGACACAGGCAATGAGTGAGAGTCAAAGGAGCATCAAGGCAGCTAAGAGTCAGGCAAGGGGTGAGTGCAGCAAGCTGAGCACAGAAACAATGCCAGGGTTCACACAGTTGGCTTAATGGATAGACCAGAAAGCACTGCTATTGTTTGGTCAGAGGACATTCTATCCTGCTGACTGGCTTATATACTACATCTGTGGCTATGTTATGACTAATGATATATGTGATAAGTGGCCCAGGTATGCTAAGCAGTAGTTATTAACAATACATCAAAAGGAGAAATAGAGTCCAATGACTACAAAGGGCTGACTACTACTATCTGAGAGGTGCAGGGGCTCAGTGACTAGTTGGTTAGTATTGCTAGAGATGATGCAAGTCCTATGATTAAGGCTGGATAGAGTTGGAGTTACCTATCAGGGTTACCTAACAGGATCATCCCCTTCCATTACTCCCCCTCAAGGTTCATTGATCTGATGAACAGTGCTACCTTCCTTAATGAAGGCAACTGCAATGAGCAAAGCTACATTATGTCTCAGAACAATGTTCAAAGGCATATTGGATTATCAGAGTCAAAGCACCAGGCTCCAGAATAGAGAGGTTCATAGGTGAAGTCATGTTCATCTTGAAGGTTGGTGTGGCCCCTATGTGAATACTTGACATTTGCAAGCCCAGAGGAAGAGATGGGGGTTGTTGGATAGGGGAGATGGAGTCTGGGGCTGAAGGCTAAGAGGCCTCTAACAAAGCACTAGAAGAGGATGCTGCAGGCCAGGTAGGAGTAGGGATAAATGATGCAGTGTCCCAAATGTGCCAGCATAGCAACTGCTAGTGCAACATTACCTGTGCATTGCTTCCATGGTATACAGAACCACTTCTTAGCTATCTGCTTTCCAATGACTATGAGGACTTCTCTAATCTGCTGATCAAGGCTCCTGATAGAGATATCCCAATGGTCTCCTTCAGCTAAGCCAACTGTAAAAGCAGCCAAACAAGTGCCAAAGATGTTGAGGGCTTATTCAAGGCCCTGTCTCTGGTAACCAACCACATATACAACTAGAGTCAGGGAGTTTAAGTGTGCATTCAAAATGTGGGGTGCAGCTATTTGTAAGAGAGAGGTTCCAAGCAAGAGGGATAGTGAGGGGAGCATTGGTGGTAGAGTGTGTCACATATTGTAGGATATGAGAGGTAGGCATAGTAGAAGGTTTAGTGGAAGCTCAGCTTTTGGCTGCTTAAGAGGAGCCAATCAAGTAGTCTTGCCTACAGGGACTATGCAGCTACCAGTACTAGGCTGTAAGGCAGTTTTGGCAGCAGCAACAGTAGCCATAGACATGGGCATATTACCTAACTTGAGTGCTGCTAGTCTGCTTTCAAGTCCTGTTACAAGAGTGAGCAGTTTCTCAATAGTGACAGTAGGATCAAATAAAGTGGCAAATGATGATATAGAGTCTTGAGGTTAGAGAGAGGCTAAGGGTAGGTAATAGATTGGGTGCTGTAGGCTAGCAATGAAGACAGTATAATAGACTGAACAAGTTGTGAGAGAATGAATGCTACCATAGACTAATCCAGCAGAAGCAAGCAGATACAGAGAATGAGCAAGAGTTGAAGGGGTATAAAGGCAGCTAAGAGTCAGGCAAGAGGCAAGTACAGCAAGCTAAGCATAGAAACAATGCTGGGATTCATACAGTTAGCTGAATGGATAGACCAGAAAAGCATTGCTATTATTTGGTCAGAGAATGTTTTATCCTGTTGACCAGCTTATATACTATATTTGTGGCTATGCTATGACTAATGCTATATATGATAAGTGGCCTGGTTATGCTCAGCAGTGATTACTAATAATATGTATATCCCTGATAAATGAACTATTAGACTGTTTGAGGGTGGCAAAGGTGTTTACAACACTGAACATAAGGTGGAGGTATTATAATATGTAGGTGAGGGAGACCAATGAGTGAAAGATGTCATTCAAAACTTGGTATAGCCAATTTGAATTTCTGGTGATGTATTTTGGGCATCACAATGCATTAGTAGTGTTTTAGAGGATAGATAATGATTTGTTTCATGACCTGGCTGATGTATGCATAGTTCTCTATCTGGACAACATTATTATCTTTTCTGAAGACCCAGTATAGCATAATGCCCATATTTAGGAGGTCCTATAACAATTGCATAAGACAGATTCATTCTTCAACCCAGAGAAGTGTTGATTTTGCACTGTGAAATTTGACTACTTGGAGCTAAAGATCATGCCAAGCTACATTGGCATAGACCTGGTAAAGATTAGTGGGGTTATTAAATGGCCTGTTCCATATAGTATTTGGCATATCAACCAGTTCCTAAATTTCTGCAACTTTTACTAGTAGTTTATAGAAGACTATGTAATTATTTCAAGAACATTGGAGAGACTGAAGGGAAAGGATTGTGAATGGCAATGGGGGGTAGAAGAACAGGAAGCCTTTGAGGCACTCAAGGCAGCATTTATAAGAGTGTCAGTGTTGATGATACCAGACACCAATACACATTTTTAGGTGGAGACAGATATATCAGACTTTGCAATTGGGGCAATCTTATTACAGAAGGTGGTGGATGGAGAGTGAAGGCCAGTGGCATTCTTTTCATAGACTATGCAGCCAGTGGAACACAATTATAATGTTCATAATAAGAAATTGCTATTAGTGGTGAGGGCATTTGAAGTATGGTGGCCATACCTTAAGGGCAATGCATACCCTGTTAATGTTTTCTTAGACTACTAGAATCTAGTATATTTTATGACTGTAAGGGATTTGAATAGGTGGCAAGTATAGTGGAGCTTGTTTCTGAACTGTTTTATATTTGTAATCTGCCATTGTCTAGGTTGCCTGAGTGTGGGATCAGATAGGCTGTTATGGCATCCTAATCAGGAGGTTTTAATAGATGCAAGGACAACATATAAAAAAGGGTCCTCACTATGGACAGAGTAGAGGCAAAGGGGAATGAAAGATAGGTAGTAATAGGGTTAAAGCTGTAAGGGGACAACCCCATTACTGAGTAACTCTGACTCTATTTAGCCTTAGTCATAGGTGTAGCATCATCTCTAGCATATCCAACCAACTGACTGCCAAGCCCTGCACCCTTCTGTCAGTTAGTAGTCAGCCCTTTGTAGTCATTGGACTCTATTTCTCCTTTTGATATATTGATAGTCATTACTGCTTAGCATACCTAGGCCACTTATCACATATAGCATTAGTCATAGTATAGCCATGGATATAGTATATAAGCTGGTCAGCAGGATAGAATCTCTGACCAATCAATAGCAGCATTCACCAGGTCTATCCACTGAACCAACTGTGTAGTTGGCTCAGAGTTATGCTTGCTCCTCTGCCTTGCTTGCTCTCTACTCTTTGCCTCTTGCCTGACTCTTAGTCACCTTTGTGCTCCTTCAACTCTTGCTTGTTGCTTAAGGTATTGTTGCAGCTTGGTCAAGTTGTATTCATATCCTTAAGTCCATGTTACCTTTACATCTTGATCAGTTCCTTATGCTGTCTGCATTCCTAGCCCACAGCACCCAACCTACTATCTACTCTTGGCCTCACTCTACCCTAAAGACTCTACATTGTCATCTGCCACCTCATCTGATCCTGCTATCACTATTAAGAGACTGCTAACTCTTATGGCCAAACTTGAGAGCAGACTAGTAGTGCTTGAGTCTAGTTGTATGTCCCATGCCTACCACCACCATCACCTCTGCCCAAACTCCCTTGCAACCTAGTACTGGCAGCCACTCTAGTTGCAAGAGTATGGCCACACAATCAGCTCCTCCAGAGCAGCCAAAGCCCCAGTTATCCACCAAACCTCCTACTATACCCACCTCTTGTATTCCTCAATGTGTAGTGCACCCTACCACTAATGCTCCTCTTGCCATCTTTCTTTCTCAGGACCTACCTCCTACAGATGGCCAGACCCCACACTAGCAGTTGCTACACCAGCACCCTTGAGATACACTGTATTATCCACTCCAACTCCTACTTAGACCAGAGCACCTCTTTATAGTGCTCTGCTGTTAGCCTCTTTACTGGTGGCCATGTCTTCTACCTCTTCTACCTGGCAACCTTCATCTCTCTCTTCAGACTTGCTGATGTCAAGTGTTCACTCAGGGGCTACTCTGACCTTTGAGATGAATATGACTTCACCTATAAGCTTCTTTACACCAATACCTGGCATGTCAACTCCAGTGATCCAATATACTTTTGGACATTATGCCAAGGCATTCTACTAGATGGCTGCCTATTAAATGGCTATCTGTTCTTGGCCTCATTAGAAAAGGTAATGCTGTTTGTCAGGTTGACAAACCTTGAGAGGGGGGTGATGTAAGGATATGACCCCATTACTGGGTAACTCTGACTCTATCTGGCCTTAGTCATAGGTGTAGCATTATCTCTAGCATATCTGACTGACTGGCTGCTGAGCCCTATACTCTCTTGTCAGTTAGTAGTCAGCCCTTCATAGTCATTGGATTCTATTTCTCCTTTTGATGTATTGATAGTCATTACTGCTTAGCATACCTGGGCCACTTACTACATACAGTATCAGTCATAGTATAGCTACAGATGTAGTATATAAGTCAGTCAGCAGGATAGAATATCTTCTGATCAATCAATAGTAGCATTCACCAGGTCTATCCACTGAACCAACTGTGTAGTTGGCTTAGAATTATACTTGCTTCTCTGCCCTGCTTGCTCTTTGCTCTTTGCCTTTTGTCCAACTCTTAGTTGCCTTTATGCTCCCTTAACTCTTACTTGTTGCTTAGAGTATTGTTGCAGCTTGGTCAAGTTGTATTCATATTTAGAATCCAAGGTGGTTGTAAAGGTAGTAGCAACACAAGTAATAGTGGCAGATGGAAACATTCTGGAAGATATTTAGAAGATATTGCAGAAGGACTGAAAGCTAGTGTCACTCTGGAGCCTGACAGAAGCACTAGCACTGATGTGGACTAGACTGAAAAAGTTCACAGTAGAGGAGGGATTAGTGCATTTTTGGGGGTTAGTGTATGTGTTAGACAACAAAGAGGTAAAGCAACTACTATTGCAACTATACTATGACTCAATTCTAGCTAGTTACCTTGAGCATGTAAATACATTGCTTGCATATAACTTTTACTGGCCAAGGATGTCAGAGTATATATAGTAGGATATAGGGTGCAAGAGGCATTAAAGGATTAAGCCTTGCTGTCAGAAACCATTTAGACCATTACAACTACTTAAGATTTCAAAGAGTCTGTAGCAGTATATCTCAATAAACTACATTGGATTTTCTGCAAATATTGTATAGTTACAATATAGTTCAAGTAGTTTGTGACCAAGTGATGAAGTGGGTGCATTTTCTGGCAGCACATTTAACCAAGTACATTTGACAGAAGATGCAGTAGTAATATGTGATACATTTATAGAGCACTTCTAGTGCTTGCACAGTACTCCCAAGAAGATTGTGTCAGACAGAGGCCCCCAGTTTGTGGCACAGTATACAAGGAGAATGCAGGAGAGACTGGAAATTAAGCTAGCTCTGTTGACTGCATACTAACCACAAACAAATAATCAGATAGACAGGATTAACTAAGAAGTAGAGGTATACTTATATGCTTTTGTGGACTACTACCAGAACAATTAGGTTAACTGGCTACCTTTTGTCAAGTTTGCATACAACAACTGCATTTACTCTGTAATTGGCATGTCCCTATTTTATATAGAATATGTCTATAACCTGACATTTTCAATTAACCTGGAGAACTCCCAGTTGGTGCTAAAAGCAGACAAGAGGTTGAAATAGATACAAGAGGTGCAAGAAAATCTGAAGGAACTGTTGGAACTGGCAGCAGAGAGGATAAGGCAAATTTTATAACATATAGATAGATAAATCTCTGGACTATATAACAGGTAACTATGTCTTTTTAGAGTATGCAGGCCTGTATTCTGACTATTTAAGTAATAAGCTGGACTTTAGATGGTTCAGGCCCTTCAAAGTAGCACAGAAGATTAACAATACAGCTTATCAACTGTATTTGCTACATAGTCAGGCCTTCTATGATATCTTCCATATCTCCTGTTTAGTACTAGCTCAAGAGAATACTATTTTTAGTCATCATCAGAAGCCTCCTCTATCAGTGCAAATAAAGGCAGATGATGAAGAGGTGAAGATCAAGAGAATATTTAGGGAGCAAATGATGAAGGATGGAGTAAGAGAGTTCTTGGTGTACTTGAAGGGCTATGATCAGAGTAAGAATGAATAGCTCAAAGAGTATGATATGCCCTATGTGCTAGAGGCAATCCAGATGTTTAGGGAAAATGAGTGGGAAAAAGTGAAGCAGCAACATGGCAAAGGCTAGAAATAGATGCTCAAATAGGTACTTAAGATAAAGGCTTTTTCTTTCTTTCTCTCTTCTCTTTTTGTGTATAAACTCAATAGAAAAGGACTAGGTATTATAATATATATAACTAAGTAGCTACAGTAGTACCCACACTTCTAAATTAGCTTTCCTTAGTCTGATTCACTTGTTATATTTCTTATATAAACTTTTACCAGAGCTCATTTTTATAGATCTCATTCTTATAGCTATTAACATGTCACATTGTAAGTCACAGTTCTAGCCTAGCACTAGGCTATCAATGCACTAAGTATTTAATTGTAAAGATTATTATTTTTAAGCTATTAAAATACTTGTAAATTGAATTGAGAACAAGACTATATATATATTGACCTATCTATTGATTGATCAATATTGAATTCAGTTTATAAGTGTGACTTTGACAACTTTGAACTATTAAGATACTAAATATGTCATCATGTGAGTAAATTTTGTCATTTTTAGAATAAAAAAAATATGTATCAACCTATTGAATTGATGTTAATTGACATTAAATTTAGTGAAAAGGTGGTGTTAGGACCAAGTATTGAGTTGTAAACTTAGAGCTCTAACTAAATGCAATAAGGTTAGAGCCAGAACTAAGTATAGCAAAGATCAAACATTGAGTTGTAAACTCAAAGCTTTAACTGAGTGCAGTAAGGTTTAGAACCAAGACTAAGCATTGGGTTGAAAACTTAAGGCTTTAACTGAGCACAGCAAGGTTAGAGCCAAGACTAAGCATTA
Source organism: Termitomyces sp. DKA19 (assembly GCA_018851325.1). Lineage (NCBI taxonomy): Eukaryota > Fungi > Basidiomycota > Agaricomycetes > Agaricales > Lyophyllaceae > Termitomyces > Termitomyces sp. DKA19. The sequence goes on along the minus strand of JABCKS010025063.1, from coordinate 15,148 downwards.
AGTTGAAAACTCAAGGCTCTATTTGAGTATAACAAAGTTAAAGCTAAAACTAAGCAATTAGTTGAAAACTCAAGGCTCTTACTAAGTACAGAAACTCAAAGCTTCAACTGAGCACAGAATTAAGCATTGAATTGGAAACTTAAGGCTCTAAACTCACTGCACTCAGTTAGAGCTAGGACTAAGTATTGAATTGAGTTGGAAACTCAAGGCTCTAACTGAATATAGTGAGGTTAGAGCCAGGATTAAGCATTGAGTTGGAAATTCAAGGTTCTAACCTCACTATGTTCAGTTAGAGCTGGGACTAAGCATCAAGTTGGAAACTTAAGGCTTTAACTAAGCATAGTAAGGTTAGAGCCAGAACTAAGCATTGAGTTGGAAACTCAAAACTTTAATTGAACACAGCAAGGTTAGAGCCAGGACTAAGCATTGAGTTGGATATTGAAGATCTAACTAAGTATAGTGAAGTTAGGTCTAAGTCTTAGCAAAAACTACAGGCCTATGCCAAAGGCACAGATCATAGCTTGTCTATATAGAATACAATAGCTTCTTGGAAGATTATTTGCTTTAGGTTATGCTTAAGTAAGTAAGGCTGACCAAGGCTGACCAAGAACCTTCTATTTAAAGTAATTACCTTAGATTTGGCCCATTTTTACCATGAATTTTAGTGAAGAACTTGAAATATATATAGTAAA
>JABCKS010025063.1:0-14356 GCA_018851325.1 Termitomyces sp. DKA19 | reverse complement strand
TAACTAAGTATAGTGAAGTTAGGTCTAAGTCTTAGCAAAAACTACAGGCCTATGCCAAAGGCACAGATCATAACTTGTCTATATAGAATACAATAGCTTCTTGGAAGATTATTTGCTTTAGGTTATACTTAAGTAAGTAAGGCTGACCAAGGCTGACCAAGAACCTTTTATTTAAAGTAATTACCTTAGATTTGGCCCATTTTTACCATGAATTTTAGTGAAGAACTTGAAATATATATAGTAAATACCTTTAATACACTCTAGACTATCAGTATACTAAATATACAATTGTCTAAGTTATTTTTTAAGTTATTAAAATACTTAAAAAATTGTTTTTAAAATAAAAGTATATATATTAGCTTATTTATTGATTGATTACTGTTAACTAACATTGAATTCAGTTTATTAGTGAAACTTTGACAACTTTGAGCTATTAATATACTGAATATATCATCATATAAGTGAATTTTATTGTTTTTGAGCTATGAAAATGTATAAAAGATTGTTTTGAGAATAAAAAAGTATGTATTGGCCAAGTTAATCAATATTAATTGACATTATATTTAGTGAAAGGTGGTGTCAGGACTAAGCAGTGAGTTTTGAACTCAAAGATCTGACTGAGTATAGTAAGGTTAAGGCCAAAACTAAGCATGGAATTTTCAACTTAAGGCCTTAATCAAGTGTAGCAAAGATAGAGTTGAGACTAAGCATTAAGTTTTCAACTCAAGGCTATAACTGAGTGCAATAAGGTTAGAGCTAAAACTAAACATTAAATTTCCCACTCAAGGCCTTGACTGAGCACAGCAAAGTTAAAGCTAAGACTAAGCATCGAGTTTTTAACTCAAGGCCCTGACTAAGCACAGCAAGATTAGGGATAGAACTAAGCATTGAGTTGGATGTCAAAGACCTAACCGAGTACAGCAGGGTTAAGTCTGAGTCTTAGTAAAAACTACAAGCTTGTGCCAAAGGCACGGGACCATAGCTTGTAACGTTCATTGTGCGATGGCTGCTTGAAGTATTTTTATAAAGACGCTACAATCATGTGACCATGCTAATTAGGGCAGGTGTTTTGGCGTTTTGGCTTAACATTAGGGTCTCGAGGTTGATTTTTTTTGTCTCGTCCATCCCTTGGCGATGTCCTAGTAAATTTTCAAACCACAGATGCCATAGTAGTAAGGTCAGCTCATCTCGTACTCCTGGGTTCGTAACTTTTATGCGATTACACCCTTTTTTTTATCTCGAGCTACATTTCATCGCACTGTACTTGGCATACTACGTCCCCTTGTGGAAGTCCGATTACGTTCTGAGTCTTGCAACTAACTGCTGTACAAGATGAACTAGAAAGATAGGTTCCGGTCGTCTATGTATCAAACTCCGTAGAACGACCTGGTGGGTGGTACGTGTACATGCATCTTAAAAACGCCTAATCATCTCAGTACCAATCTACAGATCATAAAGAAAAAAACCTGCAAGGATGGATCAAATCTTCCAGTACTCCAGGCTGGATGATGTGCGCTCAAATGGAAACTCGCCTCCCCATGTCTGGACGTCTTTCTTACTTTCTTTGACTACTTCTCTGAGGTCATCTACGATCTCACGTGCAAGTCCCCAGTCACCCACGCGGCCATTTTCAATCTCCTCTTTTGAGCTCTGATTCATTCCATCGTCAGCACTATGACTTTAATTCAAAGGATGCCACTGAACCTGGATAGCCTGTCCGATATCCGCATCTATAAAAGCAAAAAGGTTCGCCAGGTTGCCGTCGTCTTCCCACCGAAGCTCAAGAGAGGCCCGTATGACAGATGTCAATACTTTAAGACTAGCAAACCCCATTCCGGCTCCATATAATGTGCGAGCGCGAATCAAAACGTCGTGAAGATGTTGTGTGGGTGCCGCATATGTCGTTTGAGATTGGATTGTAAATAAAGCATAGGCATTGACACTTGTCTTCGAGGCTGTTTGACGCAGACGAGATCGGGCTACCTTTGTGAAAGAGGCAGCAAGACTGGGGTTGTTGGTCGCAAGGAGGCTACGGACAATTGAGCGGAGACTGACCATGTCTAGGTGAGTTTCCCCAGTGTGGTTCGTCATAGACGGTACTCACTCTTCGGCGTTGGCGTTGGCAATGAGGGTGTCAACCATCAGATTACTGTCGCGTTTCTGTCAGCCAGGCCCAAAATGGTGAGGGACAGCGTGTTTACACATGACCAAGGACAGGACGCGCTTCAGAGGGGTGTGAAGTAGACTGAGCAACCATGGTATGAGGAGTTTGGAAGCTATAAGTGAGATGAGGGGATGCAACCTGAGGGATCACGGTGGAGGAGCCGCTATATACTAGGTGCGCGAAAAGTAGATATTCCAGAATATCCACATTATGTTGATATGTATCTCCGGAGCGCTTCACCGCCAACGCCGGAGATAAATAAAATATAATTAATTGAATGGAGCAATCAAGATATACTGAATGTATACATGCCATGAGATCCATCTTAGATGTGGTTCGGTTGGCTCAATTGGAAAGCTGAAACCCATCACTTGATGTCGATTATGCAGGCCTCTCTTAAATCGAAATCGACTTAGACGTTTTTCCCTGGTTTTATGACCTTCAATGTCGCCCTCAACTTACAGCCCATTTTCAACGTCAACAATTGAAACCTTCTGTCTAGGTCCATTCCTCGTGCCGCGTATTTGGACGGGCCTCTGGCAACTCTCGAGCAATGCATGGGGTACTGCTCCGGTCTCAAGAATTCGGCAGGAAATGGCAAAACATGTGGAAAGTGGTTACACTGCGTTTGGTAAGACTTGCAGATCCAGAAATTCCCTTTGACTAAATACATATATACTCCACAGATATGGTACGTTTAAGTATGAAATAATTCACCTCCTACAGTTATTCTTAACTCTTAACAGGGTGAGTTGTCCCAACACATCTTCGCATGGCTTATCGCTCAAAAGCACAGCCGACCACTATGGTAGCGCAGAGATCACCTTTGTAAATCTGTTCTTGTACCATTCCGGATTTGTTGAGAACTTGATGGTAATTATATAGGGCCAATTTCGTACTTCTTTAACATCAGCTCAACACGTCCTTGGGGCGACCAAGTGGTGTGTATTCAAACATGTCAAAATTTCTCGTTCTCTTGTCATGAATGTGGTTCGTGAACGCATGGAACGTATGGGGACTACCAGTGTCGATCTTCTCCAGGCATGGCCAATGTTCGTTTCAGATGTACATGGAGATCTTGATATTCCATAGTTTCATTGGCAGGACTATACAGACTACAATTACTTGAATGCTCTTCAAATTTTGCGTGACCTAAAGACCGAAGGACTTATCTCTACGATCGGACTCTGCAATTTCGACACCTCCCGAACTGATGAGATCTGCACCCAGTTAGGTCCTGGGGTCATTGTCTCGAACCAAGTTCAGGTACGTTGAAGTACGTGCGTCCACGGCTGACATGAAGATAATCTAAATTCCCAGTTCTCAATCATTGATACGCGTCCTCTTTATGGTATGGCAGATATATGCGAAAAGCATAACATCAAACTCCTGACTTATGGAACTCTTGTACGTCGTTACCGTGAAGCCTCCGCTCCGATTGTTCATAAGATGGTATCATAGTGTGGTGGATTTCTTGCCGACAAATGGTTAGATCAGCCAGAGCCGGATCCTTACTCTGGGAACCTCACCCCATCTCAAAGAAAGGTAAAGTAACGTTTACTCAACAACCCTGAGGATTTTCTGACTGCAGGGTCAACAAAGTACCTCGATATGATAGTTAAAGCCTGGGGTTGCTGGACTCTCTTTCAGTCGCTATTGAAAACACTTCGAACTATTGGTGATCGCCATGGAGGTTTGAGTATTGCCAATATCGCCATGCGACGGGTCTTGGATCATCCATTTGTGGGAGCTGTTCTTGTTGGTGCGAATCTTTGAACATGGCTGATTGACTCGAGCCATCATTGCTAACAAACATCCGATAATCAGGTGTTCGGTTAGGAGTCTCAGAGCATGTCGATGATAATCAAAAAGCATTCGGATTTCGTCTTACTCCGGAGGACAACGATGACATAGAGGCAGTGCTTGCTCACTCCAATAGCCAGATTATCATCACCTCAATTGGTGATTGTGGTGCTGAATATCGTTAAAGTAGACTGTTATTCGGAAGGATCGGTATGAGAGACGAAAAACTCCACGCTTCATCAATCACTTAACCGATGATGCTTCTCTTCTGTTGAGCTGGCGAGTTGTCAACTCCTTAACAGTGATCCATATATGATGACATCAAGAGAAGACGTTTCGTGCGGTTTGTTCTGTTCATACAATTTAAACATCACGGATGTGATGAATTATCTAGTGACAATGAGGCGGTGATGCTATGGGACGTTCAGTTGATGGATCGTAAGCCTAAGGGTAAATACAAAGCTGAGAAGATACGAAACTATAGTTTGCTTGAGGAGGGGCAATGGAAGGTGGATGGTAAACGTTGGATGGGTTGTAATTTCCGCTTCAGATCACGCAGGATGGTAGTTTTAGGATGCCAGTCTCGGAAGGCATCTCTTAGCTCTGCGATCTCTCGTGAGAAGAAGTGTAACACTCGCTCATCCGCAATCACATCGCGCAAAGACCATGGGATCTGACGGAATAAGCGCTTGTCGAGCGTTGAAGTCTGGATACGAGACTTACCTCATAATCGTTTTGTTCCGCGGCAGCATCGAACGGCTCGATGACAAGGTCGGCATGTTGGTCTTCGAGCCCATCATTGGTGAGAAAAAGATATTTAACGGCCAAACTAGGGTGTCAATCCAAGTCAGCGAATTACAATCATCAAGGAAATCCGCAAGCCGTGTGGCCACAACGCACGTATATGTGGAAATTTCCTCGTAGACAGTTGAGTGACCCACGCCGTTGAGAGATCCAGCAGTTGCTTCCGATAGATGCATCGTCAATCCGGAATCAGAGATTCCAGAGTTGAGGATGCGAATAAGAAGGACAAGAAGATTGGACAGGAAATCCGAGGAACTAGTAAATAAATTGAAAGGGATTCAGACTATGAAACGTCAAGAATGGAGGTGCAAAAAGTTGTGACATACTGATAGGCATCGCCATCGATATACAAAGCTCGCAGGATTAGGGGGTGCGATACGGCTGTGAACAGGCCAGAATAGATCGGTACGACTTGATCGTTCAAAGAAGCCACATAAACCATCTTGGTCTGTAGTAGCGACTAGATGAGTGATTGTCTCAGTTGAAGTTGAACACATTGAATCATACACCATGATCTACAACACGTCTGAGAGCTTTGACATAGTTCCTTGATACCTCGCTCTCTGTGTTCTGAGTCGAGGGAAAGAGATATAAAAACGCAGCAATTTGAGAATCAAAAAAGACGATCAAGCAGATAGAATAGACAAGTCAGACGATCGGAGAATCAAAAGGACAATACAATGGTACCATCATACCTGGAACTCGAAGAGCTCGCGGGCAGCCGCGGTCTCAAAGTACTGGAAGTGAGGATTACATGATCGCAGGTTGTATCATCAGGCAACTTACTACTTACTTGGAAGTAAGGCTGCAGCAAAGAGCTACTACTTAGATATCGTAACGGCCCGAGATGGATGCCACATAGTGCCAAACAGCAAACGCGTTGCGGCTTCCGATGCTCATTTCCTTGCAGATGAGTTATACTTGGCAGGGAGATGGGAAGTGGAAGTGTCTCCGCACTACTAAAGACACTCTCTGCTGCGTCCAGTACTGTTGTGGATACGGTATTCGTATGCGACACCTTCGCGAAGGGTGACGTTCGGATGTGCTTATCATGGATGAGACGGTCCAGAAGGTGTGTGGATACGATTGAACCTTGTGAGTGTGTCGCAATTATGACAGCGTCTGCAGCGTGGATATCGTCCATCCATTCCTGGTTCGTTTTCAGGTTTGCATACAATCTGTATGGCGCAAGCGTCAAGCACGTTAACAGAGAGTACAGATGCAACAACTTGCTTAGTGACGCGCCCTTCGATTGTCCCCTCCCCTTCGAGCGGCACCTTCGTGATCTTCTCAAGCTTTACCCCGTTCGTTTCTTGGAATTCTTCTAGCGCTTGGACCATCATATTAACGAACTTCGAACTAGTCCCCGTCGGCTACACAGAATTATGTTAGTAACCCATTCAACTTGGCACGCACAAAAATGGATAGGATCAACGTAAGGGAAAAATAAGTCATGAAGGCGATCGGGCAAGGACATGGCATCTCGGTGCAAATTCGGATTGCTGCCTGACCAAGTTTTCGCTAGGGTCGCATCAAACTTATCACGGCATCGAATAAACGAAGATGCACCCAACAACAATTGGGGTTCGATGCCGTGATGTGGGCGCAGTACAGCGCGCGCGCAAATGAGAAAGCGACCGGAACAGGACAAGCCAAAGATGTAAACGAGTCATAGGAGGCTGATTCATCATCCCCCGAGTCACGAGCTGAATTAGAGGAAAAATAAAGAGATATTTTGAGATGTGACCATAATGACGTGAAGACAATGATGGAAGCGCTCATGGTACGTGCTCCATTTGAGTTGCACAAGGCCTTTCACTTTCTCCACGACAGCTGTCACGAGAACCAAGGGCCAGAGGATAACCTAGAACAGTTACCCAGCTGAGTTCGAAATTTGAAGACTAGCTCTGCCGTCCGATAAAGAAGGGAGAAAGGGCGGAGGAGAGACATGGAAGGAGAAAGCACTATCCGTATTCTTGAAGAAAGTAAAATCAGAAATTCGCCACGAGAAGCGTCCGTAGACAACCCACAAACGCGGCTACGACCAGATCCCATTGATCTGGCGATAAGGCGACAGGCAAACACAAATAATACCGCGACAGGTGTGAAAAGGAGCACTTGTCCAATTGCGGAAGACGAAGCGGAATTAAGTGGGAAGAAAAAAAGGATCTGAACCGAGATTTGAGTCCGAACTATGAAGTTCGTTCGATCATAGGACTAACCACATGGGAGTGGTGTAAAAACGGCAAAAAGAAAGGAAAAATCTAAGCCAAATTCAGAACGGAAACGAACTCACCTCACCAATAACACTCCGCATGACAGCGCCGGGGAACCACCCGTGCACACCGATGACAACCACGCGCTTACACCCCCTCAACACATCTTCCGTCACCTCTGCCACTTCCCTCTCTTTGCGCTTGCCCATACCCATAGCCCACTTCGAACTAGGCGTAGAAGCCGACGCCAATAGCGGTTGAGGCGGAGGATTCACGACGTCGTACGCTCGGGGGAGCTCTTTCCCAAAATATCTAAAGCGCTCGGCCCTCACCCGCCGTTGTTCCTCCTGTTCTTTGTCTGTATCCGACAATTCTGGAGCATTCTCGTCGCCAGCGAACAAGACTCCACTGACGAACCGCATCGTCTTGCTGAACGCGCCCTCTGATCCGGCTCGTGGTGATGGCGAAACTTGGCTACGTGGGAGAGTATGAAACGTATCTGACCATGAGGGGAGTATAAGATTTGGTAGGGGAATACGTGTGGGCCTATTTGGAGTGTTCGATCCAGAGGTAAACTGAGACTTCGATTTCGTTTTGTGTTGAGGTTTAGCTGTGGAGGTGGATGCAGAACTGGATTTAACGGAGGGCGAGGGCGAGGGTGGTTTCTTCATACTGGGAGCGGGGCTCGAGGAGCGCACGGAGGAAGAGGCGGGCGTGAATTTGATTGAGTCGGCAATGACAAGTAGAGGTGCCTTTTCTTTGAGGTTGGTAGCAGGGGCGACTGAGGAAGAGCGCGACGTTGAGGACGTAGGGGCCAAGGTTTCATTTGATGGTTTCTCCTGAGTCTTCTCCCTTTCGCCGGACTTCTCCGGGTGGACACGGGAGGTGGTTGAGCTCTTTACAGTGGAGTCACGACCCCGGTGCTGAACTGGTGCCTGAGGTTGAGTTTGTGGCTCATCATCGGGCACCTCCATCACCTCCATCCCATTTTCATCCCTCTCCACGTCCGGTGCCGGTGGAGCAGTTATAGTCTTGATAAAAAGAGATTTTGAAGAGAAGAAAGATGCCCATCCTGACCTGTTTGTGGTGATAGTGGCTTCGACAGGATTCAGCGTCCTCGGTGACTGTTCCAATTCCAAGTTCTCTGGATCTACACTCTGGGATTGCACCCGTGCAGCGTCCTCTTCCTCCTGAGCTCGTGCGATTGGGAGCCTAGTGATCGTTGCAGGATCAGACTTCTCTGATGGGACAGGCGCGACAATTTCTGATGTTGTGCTGGCAGAAGTAGTGGGAGCGGTCGTGGACGTGGATGGATACCACGTCCAAGGATTGTACCAGGAACTTGAGGATGTTGGAAATACATCGGTTTCACCATCCCCTGATTTATGCCGAGCGATGGCCGTTGAATCGTTAGACTCGGATGGCCCTTGCGCGTTGGCGTCGGCGGGCCCTGGGTTTGAATTGAAGTTTGTGTCAGTCGGTGGAGCAGTCGTTGGGCCACGAATGGCGGGTGTAGGCGAGGCATCACGACTCGGAGATTGTGGAGATTCTGTGGGTATAGGTGCCGTTACAATGGAAGAAGAGGACCATCCTACGTAGGACCACCAGGAAGATGATGCCTGGACGGTAGAGGGAGCGGGAGAGCGTATGGTGTTGATCTCTTCAGTCGTGACTGATGGTGAATCGAGGACAGGAGATGGATCTGGCATGAAAATTGCGATCCCTGGTGCAGAAGTGGATGCTGGGACAGGCTCTAGCGTTGGGTTTGATTCAGTAGGGGCTAGTGATGGTTGGGAGGCTTTGGAGATAAATATGACCTGTAGCATGACTTGTCAAGAACTGTCACAACTTACTTGGTTTTGAATCCATATCATCGGAAGCTTTATCTAGTAAAACCTTTGGCCGTCCGAGTAAAGGTATATTGAGAGTAAATCTACTTGTTGAAGGATTGAGAGATGATAGTCGCGGTCTGCCAGTGGCAGAGTCGTTACTAGGACTGGCGACAATGACAGGCGTTGCCATAGATGTCGGTGATGGGGATAACGAAGGGAGCGTGGCAAGAGTGAGCACTTCCTCGTTGATGGAAGATGGTACAGAGCTCGTGCGTTGAGGTGTAGGTGGATTAGGTGAAGAGAACCAAGAACGTTTGGAAGTGGGGTGGCGCGGGACGGGTTGTGGTGGCGAAGAGATGGGTGTAGGGGGTTGAGACGGTGGAAGCGGCATTGCTGCCGCATTGATTGGAGGCGTAGCAGGCGGGATCAGTGATGGCGGTGCGTTCAGATCAGCTGCGTCGGATAATGAATGCTCAACGGAGGTGACTGCGCGTCGGTGCAACTGATCGGCCTGAACTCGTCCCTTGGCTCGGGAGAGCGAGCCAAACCAAGACGGCTTACGTGGTGAAGGGGTTGGAGTGTCGACTGGAGGGAGCGGAATGGACTCGGAGGTGTTTGGAGTTGGGCTATTAGCTGTAATGTTGATTGACGGCACCACAGGAGCTCGCTCAGTCACAGGCAACACCGCATCTGGTACATCCTCAGGCGATGACGACGCGTTTCCTGCATGATCCATCAGACGAAATTGGACACAGATCAAATAGCATGATACCTTGACTCGCCACGATGTCTTGTCTGCCGTCTTCCCTTGCAGTTATCGGCAGGTCAGCTAACGACGTTGCATCCTCTGAATAATTTCTTAGGTTAAGATCTATTATTGTCTGAATTAACTCGCCTTGACCGGCTACTTGGTGATCCTGATCACTCTTTCGGCCAACCATAGCAGCGACTGTTTGCTCTTCGTCCTCCTTGGCGTCCAGCTCGTCCAACGTAAACGTTTTAATGACAGGCAAATTTGATTTGGCAGACGCCAACGGTGAACCGTGCTCCGGCTCCGCAAATACGTACGACAGGCCTGTGCTAGCCGGTGAGTTCTTCGATATCGTAGCTGTCCGCCACACAGGTGGCTTTCTCGAGCGGAGTGTTGATGTTGAGCGTGATGAGGAAGAGCGGCTTCTGAAGGACATGAACGACTTGCGTAGTCCTTCTGCAAGACCTCCACAAGGGGTGAGGAAGCACGTGTTTCGTGTATGTCAAGCACGTGGCAGCTGACCATGACAAAATTGTATGTGCCAAGACCATTTTCCACCAGTTGCTGCATAGGACGAATATAGTTTGTGAGCTCGAGGAGGCCGCTCATCTGGACAAATTTGGGCAAAAATTTTGGCTGAGGTCTCATTTTATCCAAACAAAAACCCAAAATTTTGAGTCATGGCCTGACTTCCAGCCGGGACGAAAAGTTTATGGCAGTTAATTTATGGCTGGACATTGAGTTCGGACTTAACTGAGTTTGAAAACATAACTCTGAACAAACAAAGGTAACTCGACCAAACAAGCAATCGGCGGCCCGTACCATAACGCATTCGGGCTCATCTCTCTCTTTTGCGCGTCTAGTGCTGTTGACCGTGTCTGTCAGTCACTCCATGGCAACCCCTGTGAGTAGTGTAGGGTCTTCTCAGCCACCCAAAAGAGGAAGAGGCGGACCTTAAGGAACCAAAAATCACCCAGATGGACGACCAGCAGGAAGTAACAAAATACACTCAAAAAATACATAAGGCACATTGTTGGTTTCTGTGGGGACAGCGGGAAGTCGCGGTGTCGTCACAAGAGAGGTTTTAGAGTCTTCACGCGGGAGAACTGGGATAAGTCCTGTTTTCGGAAGAACTAACTAACTAGTACGGGCGTACAGCCTTTTATAATGCGGTTATCAAAGTAACCCGTCTCGGTAGCGAACGGAAGTGAAGATAGCGAAAGAATCACAAGGAAATGTAGACAGGAACGAGAGTAATTTGTCACTGAAGGTGGAATCAGGAAACTATTGTAGTTGTAGGAACCAGTGTCAGGATTGTGGGTAATAAAAGCACAGGGGTTATTGCCTTTAGTGTTGTTAAAAGCAGTGGCAAATTTGGTGTAACCATAAGGTTTGATACTATCAACAGTGATGTTATGGCAATGGATGTTGTTGTCATGCTTGACAAATTTCAAGAGTTGACTGGGGTGAATGAAAATATTGGGGTTGACAGAGGTGAGCTGGACAAATCCATCAGCATGTGAGGTCAAAGAAGGATGAGGGTTGTAATGGTTTTTGGGACAATAAGCCAACATAACTGATGGGGGGGTGCTGGGGTAGTGTGAAGGCAGATGATAAGGAGTGAGTAGTGGCCATAAACTTGGTGAAGTCAATGGTGTTGGCTTCAGGGTGGTTGTTCATTTGCAGTCCAGGTCAATTATTTATACTTTCTAATTTCATGGACCCCAAATACACCTGGGGGTCATTGACTGGGGGTCTGCCTGTTCCATTTTTTGATTCTGATATCTCATTGACACCCTGAGCATCAAAATAAGGGGCTAGCAGATTGAGTTCCCTGACCTGATTGTAAGGCAGCCAGGTTCTATCACCTGTATACCATAGGACTTCAAAAATAGCATTAGTATTCAACCCTGAATGGCTCAATAGTTTATCTGCAGCCCATTCAGCCTCCTGTTCTGGCTCAGTTTCAGATATGATTTGTGAGTATAGATGTCCAGGGAACTGCCTCTCATCATATGGAGTGTGTACCCTGAGCAGAGATGAGTGAAATACATTATGTATGCCCCTTCATAGCATATAAAAGGGAAGTTGTACCTTAAATAATTGGTTACCAAAATCCTTTAGAAGTAAATAGGGACCAACATATTTGGGTACCAACTTTTGTACAAGACCTTTCAGAAAGGTCATGTTTTTTGTCAACACATATGCAAATTCCCCTTCCTTGAAGGGCACTAGGGCACATTTGCAGTGAGCATTGCATGTTTGTTTTACCTGGGCAGCTAGTATGCAGTCATGGGCAGCCATAATGGCTGACTTCAGTCATTGAGTAAAAACTCACACTTCTGGGTACTCATTTTTTGCAGCCAAGTCCCAAACCATAGATCTGGGCATTGGACCATAATTGAGGAAAAATGGTGAGTATTCCATTGTTACTGATCTTGCAGTATTGATAGCAAATTCAATTGCTGGTAGTCTAGATACCCAGTCCTTCTGGTTGGGGCTGATGCATTGACCAATCATTTGTACAATCATTTGATTTGCATGCTCAGTAGCTCTATCACTCTCAGGATGATACAAACTTGACATTTTTAATTGAGTACCAATAAATTTGTGTAGGTGAGACCAAAATATGCTGGTAAAGTATGAATCCTGGTCACTAACAATAGCTTTAGGTAGCCCATGTAACTTGTATATCTCCATAAATATAAGTTCAGCCATTTCCCAAGCTTTGTACCTAGTTTGGCCTGGGATTGTTTGGACCATTCCTGTCAAATGATCTTTTATTACTGTCAAATTGTACATGGCATTTCTATCCCTTGATTCAGGTAGTGGACCAATGAAATCTATACCTATTACTTCCCAGGGTTGAGTTGGAACAGAGAGGATTTAATTTCCCATAAGGTTTGTGATTGCTTGGTTTGCTTCAAGTGCAGATTTCACATGAGTCACAGAATGAATGCACATCACTACTCATTAATTTCCACCACACATGATCCCATAAGTAGGTTAGTGTTTTATGTGCATCTAGATGAGCTAACATCAAATGTGCTTCTGATATTACAACTTCACAAATGTTTTGACCCATTACAATGACTGAAGGTATGCACAGTACCCTTTTTCCATCTGTATTGAGGTACATCAGGTTGTCTTTGGTGTTCCAAAGTTTCTAAACTTATTTGGCCTTTCCACTATAGCTGCAAATACAGGATCTTTGGCATATTTGCCTTGAATACTCTCAAGTAAGTCAACTGGTTCATGCCCTCCTGCCATCAGCTCATCCAGTGATATTAGGTTTACTGCCTCAGCCAATGGCTGGAGTTCCTGCAATTATTCTGATAATTTTTTTTCTCATGACTGTTCTTTTTTTTTTGCAAGTATCCAGATTGTAAGTTTTCTTAGTGTTTTATTACCACCCTCACCCTTCTTTTGAGGGCCTTTCAGCACAAAAAACTTAGACATCCAACTTGCAAATTCCATAGAGGTTTCTGGACACCCTATTTCTGCAGTAGGCATGATTTTCTTTCTGTAGGCTTGTTTTGGTTTCATACTAATTTCTAGTGTTGGCAGTGTTACACCTGGTGCCTGATCATTATGGTGATTGGCCTTATTTACCTCCAAGGAATCATAGCCCTTTTCCACTGCTACATTTGCAAACTTGGGGTCTTCAGCCAATAGATTTGCACTTACACCCTCCATATTAATAAGAACAGGCATTGAAATTAGGTGGGTTGCTAGTAAGTCATTGCTTATCACAATCATGATATGTATACTCACTAGAAGCTCTGACTGTACCAGGCTCATCAAAAGAATAGAGATGTGATAAAGCATCTGACAAGATATTATTGGCACTAGGTATATAAACTATGTTAAAATCAAATTCAGATATTTTCTCTAACCACTAAGATTGTCTTCCTAACAGATTTTTCTAATTTACCAGGTGTACTAGGCCTTTATGGTCTGTGTACCAGGTGAATCTTGTTCTTTGAAGTATATCTCTATGTCTCAGCATAGTTTCTACTTCTGCTAGCATTTCAATCTCATGTACAGGGTAGTTCTGTTGCAGAGTTCAGCTTTGCTAAATAGAAGGCAGCAATCTTGGCCTTTTGCCAGTCATTCCTTTGGCTCACAACTCCTGCTTATGCCAGTTCCACACCCATTAGTGACTAAATTCACAGGAGGTGCATTTTTGCCATACTCCAATGGTTGTCAATGATAATTATAGCACTTGACAGCTAGTTTTTTCATATCTTCAAATGATTGTTGGTGGGTATATTTCCAACAAAATAATACTGCATCTCTAGTGAGCTCATGCAATATCCCCATAGATATTTGGATGTGATCTATATTATTGGCTAAGTAGCCTGCTGCTTCTAAAAAACCCCTGAGCAGTGATAAGACCCATCTGTCACTGAGTACAGTTACTGACATCTCCAACTATCTTATTCAGACAGCACATGACCTGGGGATCAGCACAAGACTTTGCACAAGACCTTAGTGACCACAAGATTTTTGAATCACAAGCATTTATCATAAGAAGCTTAGACTATGACTCTAGAATAACCTTGCTAAGAGCCCCCTTAGCAACATTTTCTAGCAAAAATTCATAGTGATGTAGGCACTTTGCTTTCAAAATGCACATATGGACATGTGACTTCTTGGACCCTTCATTTTTCTTGTCTCAATTACTAACATACTTGAATGGTGTCTATACTTCAGATACTGACATTTGGTATGATCTTTATTTTCATTCTGACATATATTATGCACTTTTGACATCAAATACTTA
>JABCKS010025062.1:0-14126 GCA_018851325.1 Termitomyces sp. DKA19 | reverse complement strand
ATAGCCTCCCCAATCTTCTTTATTGAAAAGAAGGATAGGTCCCTCCATCTAGTTCAAGACTATTGAGTCTTAAATGTAATGACTGTGAAAAATTACTACCTCCTCCCCCTCATCTCCAAACTCATGAATAATATCTATGGTGCATATTATTTCACTAAGTTAGATATCTGTTAGAGCTACAACAATGTGCATATTAAGAAGGGAAACAAGTGGAAAGCAGTGTTCTAGACAAATGGCAGACTCTTTGAACCTTTAGTAATATTCTTTGGCCTCACTAACAGCCCTGCTACCTTCCAGACCATGATGAATAACATCTTCCACAATTTGATTGCAGAAGGCATTGTCTGTATGTATCTTGACAACATACTCATCTACACTAAGACCTTAGAGGAACATTGTCAGATCATATACATTGTTCTAGAACATCTCCACCAACACCAGCTATACCTGAAACCTAAAAAATGTAAGTTTAAGTAGACCAATGTGGAGTACCTAGGCCTGATTGTCTCACATGGTGTAGCAGAGATGGATCCAGTCAAATGGCTAGAGTTAAGAAACAAGAAGGAAGTGCAGGCCTTCCTGGGCTTTGTTAACTTCTACTAGAGGTTCATTCAGGACTTTTCTCACTATATATGCCTACTGTTTGACCTCACCAACAAGGACATGGCATGACAGTAGAAATCCTTGCAGCAGGCCACCTTTGATGCCCTTAAGCAAGCTGTCATCTTGAAAGTAGTCCTCTTATTTCCAAGCAACAATGTCTCCCTCCATATTGAAGCTAATAGCTCTAACTTTACTATAAGAGCAGTTTTATCCTAACAGTCCAAGAAAGATAGGAAGTGGCACCTTGTAGCCTTTACTCAAAGAGTCTCAATACTGTTGAAAAGAACTATGAGATTCACAACAAAGAAATGTTGGCTATAGTCTGGTCTCTCAAAGAGTGGTGGCATTTTCTTGAGGATATACAGCACAAGTTTGAAGTCTGGACAGATTACAAAAATCTAGAGTACTTTCATTCAACTAAGAAGCTTAATTGACATCAAGCTTAATGGTCCTTGTATCTGCCTAACTTTGATTTCTTACTGCATTACAAGCCTGAAAGGAGTATAGGCAAATCAGACCCATTGTTTAAGAGAGCAGACTATGGCATGGGAGCAGATGACAACATAGTACTTCTGAAGCTGGAACTCTTTACTATCTGTGCTCTTGAAAGGGATTGTAGTCAAAGGGAAGGAGGCTAATATTTTCTAGGATATAAGACAGGGAAACTGCTAGGGAGTCTAGGAAGATGCAGTGGCATAAGTTGTATAGGCCCTATGAAGACAATGGGCCAGTGGGGTAAAGTCAATACATATCAAGAAATAGGGTTTGCAGGATGAACTGCTGACCTTTTGAAAGCAGATCTAGGTGCCCAACATTCTAGAACTCTGATAGTATATTGTAGAGCAACACTATGACTTCTATTTGGCAGGATACTTGAGTAGGTAGAAGATGCTAGAGTTAATGTCAAGAAACTACTGGTAGCCTTAAATGTCCAAGTATATTGGCACTTATACAAGTATATGTAATCTCTGCCTATAGACTAAACCTTATTGTCAACTACCCATAAGCTAGCTCTATCCTCTACCAATTCTTGCTAGCTATTAGAGTATGGCATTGGTAGACTTCATAGCTGAGCTCCCTAATACTTATGGTTACAATGCAATTATGGTGGTAGTAGACCTCTATGGAAAATAGGCTCATTTCATTCTAACCTATACCACCTACTCTGTGTTTTGAGTTGCCAGCCTATATTGAAAGAGTATCTGAAAGCTTCATAGGCTTTTAGAAAGGTATGTCTTAGACAGAGGACCCCAGGTCATAGTGGAATTTACTCAGGAATTATACAAGTTATTAGGGATAAAACTCCACATAACTATGGCCTACCACCTGCAGTCAGATAGACAAATAAGAAAGATAGACAGATAGAAAGAGTAAACTAGAAATTGGAGCAATACTTATAATTGTTCTGCAATAAGAAATAAGACAACTGGAATAAGCTTCTATCAGATGTAAAATTCCAGTACAACAATTATGTCCACTCCTCCACCTAAGTTAACCTCCTTCTTCCTAGACACTGACTGACACCCACATATAAGTTTTAAGCCCCAAGCAAGACCCTCAAAGAATGAGACAGTGAACAAGTTTGTGGAGAAGATGAAGAAAGTACCAAAGGGAGCAAAGGCAGCACTTATAAAGGCAAAAGAGAACATGGCATAGTACTACAACAGGGAAAGGATACCAGCTCCAGTATACAAACCAGAAGTTTGGGTCTACTTAGATAGCTCTAATATTAAAACAATACAACTGTCACAGAGGCTGTCCTATTGTTATCTAGAACCATTGATAAGATCCATCTATTGCTAAGTACCTTTGCCTATCTTATTTGGACAGCACATGACTTGAAAACATAGTACAAAACTGGCCTGTCATTTGGTATTTCATAGATTCTTGTCTTGCAGATCATGAGCAAGTCATATGTGGTCTAGACCCTAGGTCTAAAACAAGGTAGCCTTTTACACAAAACTTTAGCAATCATAAGATTTTCAGATCACAAGCTTTATTATGTGGAGTCTAGCCCTTAGATCTAGACCAATCAGACTGAGAACCCTTCTTAGCAACAATTGCTAGTAACAACTCTTAGTAACACAACACTTTCAAAAAGAAAACATATATATCATAGATATATGACTTCTTGGACCCTTTATTTTTCTTGATTACAAATATATCTGAACAGCATTTACATTTTAGATACTGACATATGGTATACTTATTGATTTTCCATTTGAGATGCATGCTTATTTTCCATTTGACACATTTTATGTACTTCTGACATTGTATACTTATAGCTGGTTACTATCTTGATACTAGTATAAAATTTTGGACATTTTGACAGATGCTATTACCCTTAGTAACAGTCTTTCCTTTCTTGCTTACATTACTTACCATAGTATAAATACCCCCTATACAAATCTAGTTCAACACAAAAAAAAGATTAGTATACTACTATCTACCAAAGCTTCTAAGTACTCTGCTCTCCATATTTTCCTCAGCTTCAGAGTTCATTTCTAGTCCTCTTCATCACTGTTAACAGCCTTAGCAGCAAGCCCTAGTAGACTTGTCTTTGATTAGCATTGCACTAAGTATAGGTGCCTTATACTGTTATAGTGCTTTAGCAATACTAGCAACTATGGCTAGCAACTAGTTTTTGTATTTGTTACAGTTTCTTAATAGCTTTGCTCATGTCCTTAGCCCTATTACCCCTTCATTACTAGGCCCTTACAGACCTTAGCAACTTTTCCTAGCAATTTTATATTAACAACTTATGGTCTCTGCTCCTTCTAAGTCTCCCTTTTTTTTCTACCTTAGTAATATTTGCTTACCTTACCAACCTCCCTACTTTCTATTACTGAGTCCTCTTTTATTCTTAGTGACTCCTCTTCCCCACTCTCTTAGCAATTCTTTTGCCTTCACCTAATTCCCTCTCTATCACTTAGCAACTTAGCAATCTTTTATTAGTATCTAGTAACTTAAGCTAGCATTAGCAACATCCTTTACTTGTTCTTCACCTTTTTCTCTACCATAACAACTCTTGTTCTCTGGGACATTTACTGACTTGCCCCTACCCCTTTTCCTACTGCCAGCTACCCTATCTGGTTGCCAGTACACTCATAGGTTTTCTTTTAGTTTTCTGCATAGCAGCTAGGTGGCATAGAAGCATCATCACTATTCAAGGTGGAGAAGTAGGTAGGACCACTTGTGTATTAGCTAAAACTCCCTGCCAGTCTATAACAATTACATTCAGTGTTCAATATAGTTAGATTGTTCTCAGCCTCAAAGAATCTCATTCTGGGTTGATGTCTCAAACTGCTACCACTGCTAGTATTAGTCAACAATGAGGAGTACAAAGTGGAGGAAATACTAGATAGCAGGTAATTTAGAGAGAAGATACAATTTAAGGCCCAAAGAATCTTATTCTGAGTTGATGCCCCAAACTGCCACCACTTCCAGTATTAGTTAACAATAAGGAGTACAAAGTGGAGGAAATACTAGATAGTGGGTGATTTAGAGGGAAGATATAATTCAAGATAAAGTGGAAGAGTTATAGTATCAAAAATATATCTTGGAAACTGCAGGTAAACATACATATACTGGCAAGAGTCCAGGAATTTTATCACAAATATCCCAATGCCCCAAAAGCAATCTGAGGTATCCTCCCTATCTCCAGTGAGCCAGGCAATTCAGAAGTTTTTCTATTCAGGTGCATTGAGATGCTACACTCTAAAGGGGGCATTATGTCAAGGAACACTCTGTTCTATTCATTTTACCCCATCTTACCTGATTTTACTTTATCTCATCTCACCTCATCTCACCTCAGATCTATAGCCCCCACTACTATTTTGTGAGGCATATATTGCAAGACATATGCAGCAATATAGCAATGAGGGCATATGACTCCAATCTGTAAGGTTAAGGTTAAGTCACATACTTATATCTCACTTTGCTTCATCTTATTTCACTGTATTTTATCTCATTGTCTATAGCTTTCCTATGTAATCTGCTAGTCAGATCAAGGATGCTGACATGTCAGTGAGTGCATATGACCCTACTGACTACTGTATAGTCAGTCTCATGATGCAGAGAGGATAGAAGGCTGCATTGGACATTGAAAGTCCTCAGACTTGATTTCTTTGAATCTTCCTTTGCTAGATGGATAGTTAGTCTTATAAATATGTTAATCATTGAATATATCTCTTTGGATCTCCCTTTGCCAGCTGTATGACTGAGCCACAGCCTTTAAAGGTCACCCTTTACAATGACATCCAACCTACCCCCTATCATGCTTTTATTATAGACCTCCTCTACCTCCTTAATAGACACCCTTATACTAGTGCTCTCTGTCCTACCTTCCCACTTTCCTCCTGAAACTCTACCTATTCCTGAAATGGGACTACTCATTTCTATAAGTGTCCAACTCTATTCCAAGCTTAGTCCAATGTTGTAGGCATATCTAGCCACCTGACTGACTATCTGACTATCCTAATTCCCCTTTTATCTTATATTAGTTGCTCTTACAAGTTATATAACAGGGCTATTATTCATTATTAATTATTATTAGTCATACTCCTTTACATACCACAGACTAATGATCCATTTAGTATTAGTCATCATTACTAGTAATGTAGTATATAAGGCCATCTGCAGAATAGAATATTTTCAGACTAAGCAATAGTAGTGTTCTTCTATCTTATATATTAAACTGACTGTAGATGTGCTTAGTTTAATGTCTGTCTCTTAGCTTGTTGCCTTTCTTGCTCTTGGCCCTTTGCTTGTTCCTTGCCTATCTTTGCTGCTTACTTGTTGCCTGCTTGTTGTCTTGTAGTTTAGTTACAGCTTGTTAAGTTGTGCAGTGATTCCATAAGTCAGTATTGCTCTTACAAAAACTTTAGTCACTCTATGCAAATGTGTAAATGGCTAAATATATTGACTTGTAGAGTTAAGTAGAAAACTATGAAAAGAGTAAGTAATGAGTTGGTAATAAGTAAGTAATTAGACTCACTCTCAGTCACTCTATATAGATGGGTAGATAGCTGAGAGTAGCAGTGTCTGCATGTCTATTTTATATAATGAAAATAAAGTTTTAGCAAAGAATAGTAAATACAATATGAGGCTTGCAGTGGTGTCACTGCAATCCACTGCTATATATAGAAAGTAAGTAAAAAAAAATAAAATAAAAGAATAAATGCCTTGTATCAAGCATATCTTCCTCAATACTTTCCATAAAAAAATGTCAGCCACCCTACTCACTATCCTTTGTATGAGTATAGTATATTGCTCCTGACTTGAGTACTTATTTTGCATTCTACACCTACATATCATCCACTAAAGTGGTATAAAACCTTGTATTATCTACAAAAGGAATAGTTGAGTACTTTGTATGCAATCTAGCAAACCACAGCCCAATTTGGAATCCAAGCTTCTTTATATTCTTAATGGACAGCAGTTTATCCACACTGTGGACACTTTCTATAACAACCAGCTCATAATCTGATATAGTATAAGCTGCAAATTGGATTCCCTTCATTTGGACAACATTGCAGGAATTATCTAGGTAAGGTTGCATATATTGTAGCATATACATTACTTTATAGAAAACCCCCTTATTTAGCCTATATTATGGGTCCTCCTCAATGCATAAGAATTCTAAGTGGTCCTCAATATTGTGAATGCTATCTAAGTACTCCTTAAAGTCTCTAGATATGCTTATTCAAATGTCTATGGCACATACTTCCCCATCTGCCTCTGAGGTATGAGAATCAAATAGGAGATCTAACAAATTCTTGTAATTGCCATACTTGCCCTTGCATGCATTACATTCTAACTTATGTCCATCCTCTGCTTGTAATGTGCCTGTATTCAGGCAATCTCTAGACATTGAATATAGGCTAGGTAGCTTATCTGTCACTGAGTACAGTTATCAACATCTCCAACTATCTTATCTGGACAGCACATGATCTGGGGATCAGCACAAGATTCTGCATAAGACCTTAATGACCACAAGAATTTTGGATTATAAGTATTTATCACATGAAGCCTAGACTGTGCATCTAGAACAACCTCACCAGGAGCCCTCTTAGCAATGTTTGCTAGCAACAATTCTTAGCAATATTGGCACTTCTCCTTCAAAATGCACATATGGACATGTGACTTCTTGGACCCTTCATTTTTCTTGTCTCAATTACTAACATACTTGAATAGTATCTACACTTCAGATACTGACATTTGGTATACTCTTTATTTTCATTCTGATATATATTATGCACTTTTGACATCAAATACTTATGTTTGGTTACCATTTTAATACCCAGTATACATTTTGGCAGATGCTGTTACCTGTAGCAACCATCTTTCTTTTTAGGCTACATTACTTACAAACAGTATAAATACCCCTTGTACATACCTAGTCAAACAACAAAGAAATAGACAGAGCAACCCCAAGTACTTAGCCCTCAGTATCTCCCTCAGCTTCAGAGCTCATTCTTGTTCACCCTTGTCATTGTTAATGGCTTAGCAACAAGCCTTAGTGACTTTATCCTTGATTTAATGTAGTACCAAGTACAGATGCCTTAGTATTATAGTGTCTTAGCAATATTAGCAACTATGGCTAGTGACAGTTTTTAGTGTGTTTCCCAAAGTTCCTTCATATTTGACTTATATCCTTGCTCCCTTTTACTCCTTATTACTGAGCCTTTTCTGACTTTAGCAACATCTTCTTAGTGATTGTTTACCTAGTGACTGTTCTTACTCCCCTCTCATACTTTAGCAACCTCTGCTTACCTTACTGAAATTCTCATTACCTACTGCTTTGTCCTCTATTCCATTTCCATCTTTTGTTTAGTGACTTAGCAACATATTATTAGCATTTAGCAACTTAGGCTGATATTAGCAACTCCTTTTACTTGCACCCTCTACTCTATACTGCTCTTGTTTTCTGAGATAATTACTGACTTGCCCTCATATATATCCCTACTGCCAGCTACCCTATCTGGTTGCCAGTGCACTCTAGGACTTCTTTTAGTTTCCTACACAGCAGCTAGGTGGCATAAGAGCACATCAAGGTGCAAGTTCCATGCTCCTTGTTCCACTCATTACAGTGTTAATACACCAACAGTTAGCTCTATTGTATCTCATAAGCCTGCCCATTGTATCTGCTTGTCATTGGCTATTCCTACCAAGACCCTATATATACTCAGGCTAGGAGGGCTCCAAGGTAGAAGACTATACCATCTGTGTCTGTAGGCAGTTATGAGCTATGTGTCCTAGAGTTCTGCATTTGAAGCACTTGTTGGCAGCATGCAGTTCCACTTCCTCTTTCTTGCTGAGGGAGTACTTAATGGCAGACAAGTTTTCTAAATGCCTTGCTTTTGTAGTACCACTTCTGCCCTGGAGTTGGGAGTTTGGACCTTTAACCTGGATCAATAACAGATGTGGTGTCCTATCAGGTTTCTTACTATACAAAGATCAGTTTAATCTTAAGCTGGGCTGCTTATCTGGCTTTTTATAGTCTTAGTCTCAACATCTTTCTTTGTAATACTTGTGTGTTCCTGCTATCTATAGGGGGTCCTGCCTTTGAACCTCCCTCACATCTACATTATCAGCTATTTCCTAGTATTCAGCCTCTTGAATTAGCTCATTCCATCCTGAGTAGTCAGAGTTAAGGTACACTTTCAGCAATGCTTTGTGGATAGAAGGTGTAAATCCATTAAATAGTTTGATGATTTTAGCCTAGAAGCTACTGGATCCTACTAATATGAAAAGCTCATCTAGGTCAGCCACATACTCTTTTACAGCATAAGTGCCCTGCTCTAGTCTTTCTAGCCTGACATGCTGCTGATTGCAATAATCAATAGAAAAGCAGTAGTTGAAGAGCTCTGTGAAGAATGCCTCTAATGTCTACTTGTGTGGTGTAATCAATACACATTGCACATAGAATATGTATGCCTTTCCAGTCAAGAATTCTGATAACACCATTACATAGTGTTTCTTCTCCACATACTCATACTTCACATATGCAGTCCCATGGGTGAGGAACTACTGAAATACTCAATAATCTGCCTGGTCACTGTATTTCTCAGGAGGAGTAAGTTTTATCAGGGTTTTGTGGTGTTTTTATTTACCATGAAATTTAAATCTTGCTTTAAGCTTTTTTCCTTTCTGAACTTTATCATCCTTGTGGGCTCTGTGCTACCCAGGCATAACAGTTGATTTATACTGCCTTCTGAAGTGCTAGAATTGGCTTTGGAGGACTAATCATTGCTGTCTGACATCTCAGACATGGTAGATGCTATATTAGATCCTGAGCTCAAAGATATTAAGGAGCTGTCTGATGGGTTTCTGTCAGAGTCTCCTGCACCACCCAGGTGCCTAAAAGCATGACTTGACATGCTCTTACTAGTGAAATAGTAATATGGGAAAAGGGGCCCTATAGCAGTTCACCTGTAGCCTTTCCCTCAGCTTCTCTTTGCAGTTTAGTCCTTCAGTCTGTCACACAACTTATATAGAGTGCTAATCTGTCCAACTCCCTTGAGGTAAGTTTTCTCCTGTCTTTAAAGTCAGTCAGTCCACTTCTTTCTTCAACTGATGTTTGTTCTATAGATACTGTCTTATTTTCTCTTTCTTAAGATGGAGGTCCTTCCTTGACCTGGGCCTCATCACTGGGTTTAATATTGACAGTCCAGCCTAGTTCCAACATATTAGTAGCTGGCCCCTTTGTGCTCACATTCTTAATATTAAGTCACTCATAGTCTCTTTTAGAAGCCTCTTCCACTCCCTCCTTGAGGAGGTGATGCTGTATATCTAGGTCTAGTTCATCCTTAGACATGTCCAGTGT
Source organism: Termitomyces sp. DKA19 (assembly GCA_018851325.1). Lineage (NCBI taxonomy): Eukaryota > Fungi > Basidiomycota > Agaricomycetes > Agaricales > Lyophyllaceae > Termitomyces > Termitomyces sp. DKA19. Next base: position 4,696 of record JABCKS010025062.1, on the reverse strand, counting down.
ATACCAATTTCAGAAATCTATTTCTTTCTCCTTAGTGGGTGAGCCTTCTTCTGAGCTTGGGTCATCAGACTGATGGCTGATCTTTCCTTCCAGAAATTCATTTTTGCTGTCTTGTACTTAGTGGATATGATCTGACTGTCAATCAAAGCATTCTTACTCTTTATCTGTCATTGACAGACACACCACATCTTCAGTCCTGACTTGCTTGGCTGTTAATTCTGACTCACTCACAGAGTGGTTCCTTTCTAAAACCTTATATATATGGGCTTTGTGCCCTTTTTGGGAGTGAATTCTGCCATAGTGCTACTGCTGAGTATAGGAACTGATCCTATTGCCTATCTAGATTCATTGCCATGGCACTTATCAGTGCCAGGCCTTTAGCCATGAGATTTCTCTCCAACATAGGCATCTCTGCCTTTGACAGATCCAGAAATGTCTCCTTCTTCAGTGGAGCCACCATCAGCCTGGATGCTGACAGCTGAGGGATACATCAATCCTGTGGAGCTACTCAGCTTTGTCAGTTCTGAGGAGTCTTCAGAAGCTGAGTCCAGCTCAGATTTGTAGGTGGTTTGTTTTGTGGTTGAGTCATCTTTGTAGAGTGGAGACATGTTCTATATACTATAGATTTTGTCATTAAGAAAATTTAGATGGATTACTCACAGTTGGTGGTGCTGGTTGATCATGTTGGAATCTAATATGTGGACATGTCATAGACACCATGAATGTTGAGCCATTAGCCACAGAAACAATAATGATTAAGATCCTAGGTTAGGGTCAAAGCTATTTGATCATGGACAAAGAAACAATGGAGGAGAACATACTTATATATTACATATCAATGCTGAACACCCTTAGTCAATTATATGGAGACTGAGGGTAAGCTTCACTATTTACTTATACAATGACTCTTTACTTACACATACTATAGATTGATTTCTGTCTACTTAGATATGTGAATAAAGTCAATTATACAGAGACTGAGAATTGATTTCTGTCTACTTAGGATTCACCTTCTAACAGGTTATGGGTTGTTGCTGCACTGCCTACTAAAAGACAAAACCACCTAAAAAATTTGCTTTGCAAGTGTACAAAGATGCTCATCATTTACTTTATTGGGCTGACTACCTGATTCTTGATCTTATCTACATATGCTCACATTTCATCCAAAGCCTTTTGGATCTCTCTGGGATAACAAAACTATGTCACCTAGTGAAAAGGATGTGTCCCTGGGGATGCCCATACCTCCTTATAACTCCAGTAGCCCTACCATACTCTCTATCAGGAAGATCACATTGTCTTAGATTAGCCATGTTCTGGATAAAGATGATGACAAGTATTCTAAATGGGCTTACATAATGAAGCTTGAATTATCAATAGTACAGCTTTGAGACTATGTTTTTGATGCACCTTCTGCTCCACATCCTGTTTATAAGCTATATGCCTACTGTGCATGGGCTTCAAATAAGTGCCTTACTTGCTCATTCCTGAAATGAGTGATCTCAATGTCCAAGCAGAAGCTTTGCACAGAGAAGGAGGATCCTGTGACTCTATGGGATTACCTGAAGGAGTGGCACAGTGGCACCATCCCAATCAAACAAGTTCAACTGCTTTAGGAGGCTCTTACCATGAAGTCCTCCTCATCCAAACCTCTTACCAAAACAGTCAACACAATTTATGAGAAAATTGACTGAGCATTTGATGTAGGAGAAGTCACCAAGGAGCTACTGAAGTTGATTGTGGTACTATCATCATTATCCAACAAATCCTTTGCTCACATTCAATCAATCATCTCTTAGGACCTGGAACAGGCTGGAGACACAAAGAAATATGGGCTGGTAGAAATCAGATGTTTCCTGAAGGGAGAGCAGACCCTTCTAGATGCAGATAAACCCAGCTTGAACCCTGCAGACACAACACCCACTGCATTTGCCACAAAGCCATTTAGAGGAAGTAACCTGACATACACTACTTGCAAAGCCTGCAAACATCCTGTATAGGTTTACACTGGCCACACAGCACCCTGGTGCATCCTGGAGGGTGGCACAATAGAACGAAAAACTATAGAAGAATCCAGAAAGGCCTGATTGGTGCATTATGAGAACTAGAGAAAGGAGAAGGATAAGAAGAAAACATCAAAAGTTACTTTCATACTAAGTGGGGGTAGCACATTCATGCTGGAGGGTGACTCAGAAACAATTGCAGCATATCTAGCTACTCAGACAGGGAAGACAAACTTTACATTAAAAACAAAGTTTGCTGGATTAGCAGCAGATGCAATCTCACTTATCAAACCTCTTTCCAAGGTTAAGGTGCTCAAAATAGACATGTGGATTGTGATAGAGGAACTAAAGGCTAATGTGGATTGGGGTCAGTATACTAGAAATTACTCCCACTATGAAGCAGCTCTATCTTGCAAAACCCAAGCAACTGACCCATTCTTCCTGGACTTGGATGCAACCATTTATATCTCTCCTGATGCTGCTGACTTCATTACAATGAACCCAATCCACAAAAAACCTATCCATGGAGTAGGTGGCTCCTCCATCTTAGCAATGGGTGTTGGCACAATATATCTTTATGTTACAGAAGGCATATACCTGGAACTTGAAAATGTGCTATACATGCCCAAATCAATGGTACATCTGCTATCCATAAGCAGACTAGCATGTCACATTGGGATTGCAACCACATTCAATGATAAAGGTGCCACACTGCTGAAGAAGGTAAATGGAAAAGTTATTGCTACTAGCACCCTCATTCTGAAACAAGATCTCTATGCTCTTTATCTCCTCTCTGACCATGCATTTGCAGTTCACACATTGCCCAACCTCAAGTCATGGCACCTCAAACTGGGACATATGAATTATCAGTCCATCTTGCAGATGGCACATGCAGATATGGTCAAAGGTATGCCCTCATCCTTCCTCTCTAAACCTTTGAAGTGTGACCACTGTATCCTTGGGAAACAGACCAGGACACCAGTACCAAAGGAGAGAGAGAAAGGGGAGGGGCATAGAGTAATAGAAAAACTGAAGAAGATCTGAGTGGACCTGACAGGGCAAGCAGCTATTACCTCATGCACTGGAAATAACTACATCATGAATATTGTTGATGACTACACAAATAAACCTTGGTCTATTCCCCTAAAGAAGAAAGATGATGGCTTCAATGAGCTTAAGGCATAGATCCTCACACAAGAAAATGAAACTGGTTTACATTTGAAGATACTATGCACTGGATGTGATGGAGAGTTCAACAGTGATGAACATAAAGAATGGCATAAGGAGAGAGGGATTATGCTGGAAGTAGGAGCTCCCTACACATTGGCATATATAGATTGAGTGGAACATATGCACCATATGCTCATGGGAAAGGCTTGAGCAATGAGACTGGCATCAACATGCCCACCATATCTCTGGGACAAATTTTATCTAATGGCAGTACATCTTCATGGGAAGACCAAGACATTAGCTGTAAGAGATGTGACCCCAGATGAATTATAGTATGAGAGAAGACCAAACTACTCATACATCTATGAAACAGGTTGCCAGGTCTTTGTACTCATTCAGAACAAGCATAACCCCAAGATATTTGAATGCTCCATTGAATGTGTGCTTATCAGATATGATCCCAACTCCAAGGCCTATCAATGTTATGATCAATCTACAAAATGGGTGTACAGCTTCTACTATGTCTGTTTCATTGAAAGCCACAATGAGTCCTCCAACCCCAGCCCAAGTCCTCAAGTATCAGATACACAAGAACTGACCCCAGACTTCCCCAACATGCATTCTATTGCCAGGAGTGCAACAGCCACACCCTCCATTCACACTCAAGGAGATGATGATGAAACCCCAGCTATCCCAGGAACAGTCTGCAAGGGATTGCCAGCAATAGGAGCAGATCAACCACATGCTGATGCAATGATACAAGAACCACAAGTTTGTCAATCCATAAGAACAGTGATCCCAACAGAGAATGCATCCAAGGGAGACTAAGGAGAGACTTGCACAGAGAAGGCAGTCAGGGAATTGAAGGAGGCAGCCAACCACATTAGAAATGAGAGGACTGAGTGGAGGCAGGCTACTGAGGAAGAAAGGCAGGTTGATGGGAATGATGTCACTGAGGAACAAGGACCTGATCTTGATTGGATCCTCTCAGCACTCAATGCCATTGAGGACCTACTGGACCTGGACCCTAAAGCTGATCTAGAAATGCTAAGAACATGGGAGGAGGCTAGGAACTCACCCAATGGACCAAAGTAGGAGAAGTCTTATTGCAAGGAGTTAGACTCTTTGAAGGAAATGGGAGTATGGACTCTGGTACCACAAGAAGACATTTCACAAGGGCATTGTATCCTGAAAGGCAGGCCTGTGTTCACCATCAAATGCAATGAACATGGAAAGATTACCAAATTAAAACATGACACATCATACAAGGGTTCAATCAGATATATAGTAAAGATTACATGCAGACCACCTCACCTACTGCACACATGGAATCCTGGCAAATTCTGTTGCATCTGGCAGCATTGTTAGGCTGGTACACAAATCAGATTGATGTCAAAATGGCATTTCTGAATGGGGTCTTACCAGAGGAGGAGACTGTATTTATGGAACAACCAAAGGAGTTTGAGGAGAAAGGTAAAGAAAACTGGGTATGTCAGTTGGTGAAGGGTCTATATGGGATGAAACAG
>JABCKS010025061.1:0-22510 GCA_018851325.1 Termitomyces sp. DKA19 | reverse complement strand
AGGGTTTTAGAAGGGGGAAGAAGGAGGTTTTAGGGGTAGTGAGAGTAGAAGTAGTTGTCTAGAGGTGCTTAGTGGATTTGCTGGAGGAGGCCTTCATTATACAACAGCAGTGTGGCCCAGAGTTGCTCAGAAGGAATGATGACATACTGATTGAGGGCATTCCACTTAGCCTCAAAGGATTTTCAAAGGTAGATGTCAGGCCTCCAGGTCAGGGCATTGGGCTTGGCTCTGAGATGGCCAGAGCAATACTGGATGAGAAAGTCATACTTGGACAGCAGTTTGGACCATCAGGCCTGCCAGCAGCTGAGTTACTTTGTAGTTGTGAAGTACTGGGGATTATTGTGGTCTGAGTAGACCTGGATACTGTAATGGGCACCTTCCAAATATGCCCTTCACTGCTAGAAGGCTTTTATGATCATAAGAAGCTCCTTTTCATAGATGTCATAATTAAGTTCTGTAGGAATTATGAAGTAGGCATAGAATGTGATAGAGCAGAGTTCCTGGATGTTGAAGCTGGTCTGGAAGAGAATTCCAGCAAAGGTGTAGTTGGAAGCATTGTATTCAAGGATAATGGGGAGGGAGGGGTTATAGTGTTAGATGATAGGGGTGAAAGTGAAGGCAGTTTTGAGAAGTTTGAAGACATCTTGGTAGTTTGAGTCTTAGTCCCACAGGGTGTCTTTCTGGGTTTAGCAAGTGAGCTTTTTCCTGATCCTGAAGTAATTGTTGATGAACCTCTAGTAGAAGTTTGCAAAATCAAGGAAAGACTAGAGTTCTTTCACATTCTATAGCTAGGGCCAGTTGATGATAGCATTGACCTTGCCTAGATCTATGTAGATGCCTCTCAGAATGACAATAATATCTAGGTATTTGACCTCCTGAGTGTTGAAGGAGCACTTCTCAGATTTGATATGGAGGTTGTGCTGTCAGAGTTGCTTTAGGACATGCCAGACATGAACTCAGTATTCTACAAGGGAACTGGAGTAGACAAGGATGTTGTCCAGGTATACTACTATGAAGATATCATTCATGTTATGGAAAATATCATTTATGAAGTACTGGAAGGTAGTGGAGAAGTTAATCATTTCAAAAGGCATTACTAAGTACTCAAAAAAGCCTATATCAAGTCCAGAAGGTGGTCTTCCACTCATGTCCAGGGATGATGTAAATGTTATTGTACCTAGAGCAGAGGTCAATCTTTGTATATACTTTAGCACTTTGGAGTCTGTCTATAAGATCTCTGATGAAAAGGAAGGGGTACTAGTTCTTCTTTATGATTTGGTTGAGCCTTCAGTAGTTAACACAGAGGCAGAGCATGCTGTCCTTCTTCTTAGCAAAGAGAACTGGGGCTTTGGTGGGGGAGGAGGAGAGTTAAATAAAGCCCTTTCCCAACATTTTGTCTACATAGTCCTTGAGGGCTCAAAGTTTGGTTTCCAACATATTGTAGACCTTCCCAAAGGGGGGGAGGCCCCATCTTCTAGGTCAATTTAGTAGTTGTAGAGTTAGTGTAGGGGGAGCTCCTAGGTGCTTTCTTCTGAGAATATGTCTACAAACTTGTAGTATTTAGAGAATACAACCTTGTACAGAATCTCCTCTGGACTTGATAGGATCCAGAGGTTTCTGGGTTCAAAGCTGTTTGACAGGGGTTATATATAGCTAGTAGGCCTGGATCCCATTGCAGAGGACTCTAGCAAATGGGGTAGCCCTTATGACATGAAGGCTATGTCTGGGAGTCCCCTCATTTGAGGTCTGAGAGTTTCTTAGGTCAGGAAAAGTGGTTCAGGGGAAGATGGCCTTCAGAACTTGTTGTAGGAGATGTTGAGTGGAAAGAAATTGGAGGGTAGGAATTGAGGAGGGCTTCCAGGAGGGGAGGTTGTTGAAGAGGGTGTGGTTATAGGAAAGGGTATAGAAGGGGAAAGGAAGGGGGAAGCACTGGTATTGGTGTTGAAATTTTCCAAGGGATAAAGCTTGTTAGTATCACAGTTCCCTTCCTTCCTCCTAAGGTCCTGCAGCAAGGGTTAGAGAGGAGAGCTAAGGGTTAGGATGGGGGGTGGTTGAGGTTGGATTTGTCCTCAATAGTAGGAAAACATTGGGATCAGAGTGATATCTTGGTAGCCAGTTGAGTATCTTTGTTGTCAAACATCATGCTCATAGAGTTCCAGTCAATGTCAGGGTTATCCTCTTGTAACCAGAGTAATCTGAGAATAATTGGGGTGGCAGGATATAGCTGGGTGATCTGAAGGTTGATGGGGAATTTTAGGCTGTTAACAAGGTGGATGCTATTGATATGGTGGTAGAAAATTGTTCCAGAGAGTGTTGGGTTTTCATTAAAGAGTTTCCAGGAAAGGAAGGAGAGATGGACTCAATTGTTATCAACAAAGTTGTCTGTGGCACCACTGTCTATCAGAGTGTTGACAGTGTTGAAGTAGAGAAGGAGGGTGAGGAAGGTGTAGAGCAGGAAAGATTGGGAGGATTAGGAGGAGAGATAAGCTATGGGGGTGTCTAGAGCTAGTACTATAGCATGTATGTATGAGACCATGGTAGAGAAGACATCAGCATCAATTCCCCAATTCAATGTATCTTTTGAGTCAACTAAATCACTGATTTGTTTTCTACATACTAGAACTCAAACTCATCCCTGTCTATGGTCCAAATGGCTTGTCTGAGGGCACCTTGCTCTAAACATTCCTGGACAAAGTGCCTAGGCTTGCCACAGAGCAGGCACACTCCTGCCCTACATTGTTGTTCCTTTATTTCCTTAGGGATAGCTACTCAGAGCTGGTCTGGCTGACACAACTGGTTAGCCTGCAATAATTTGTCCTTCAGGTCTTTGCTCATAGACTCAAGTCATTGTCACTCTGTATTGGAGTGTCATCCTAGTTGTTAGAATCTGAAATGACTGTCTGAAGTTAGGTAGGAGGTCATACAGTGCTTTTGAGGCTGGGTCAATTAGGATTTTGAGATACAGGGTTGGTTATAATGAGGTTAAAGGGTTGGAGGAGTCCATTGTAGGATTGCTAGAATTCCCCTAAGAGGCAAGAGGAGTAGCCTCAGTAGCTGGTCTCAGAACTGGAGGAATCTTCCCAGTAGTACTAGTCAATGTAGGTGACAAGGCTCTTGAGGTTCTTATAGATGGATTGCTTTAGTATGAGGTGGAGGACCTCATGGATTTGCTCAAGAAGGGCTTTGTTGAGTTGGAAATACAATATATGATAATTCCAGCCAGTTTCATAGGCCTCCTTTTCAAACTGGACAACAAACATTATAAAGTGCTCCTCTAGAGACATCTGAAGTGACACAAGCTTCCTTTTGGCCTCAGTGACAGTGTTGTAAACCCTGAACTTTGATAAGAATTCCTGTGCAAAAGCTTATTAGTTAGTGAATAGTAGGTAGTAAGGGTTGTACTGAAGAAGGGCTATATAGTGGTTTAGGGTGATCTCTTGTAGATAGGAGAAAGCAAATGCAATGCAAACCTTATTAGTGGCAAAAGTATTTGGCTTTTCCTGAAATATGTTGAGACATTGTACTAGGAAAGTATGTTATTTCTGGGGGTTACAACCATAGAAGGGTTCTGGCTTCTGGATATCCAGTCAACCTTTATAGGTTAAAGCCTTATGGATTTTTTTGGCTTCTGCCTAATCTTTAGGATTCTGAGGAGAAAGGGTAGCATTATAGTAGTATTAATAGTGGTTCCCTGCTCCTCCCAGTGGAAATATACCCATAGTGGGGCTTCACCCTCTAGGAAGCTCTCTTCCCAGAGGCCCTCCACTATGAGATGGTCTTTATCCTAGTTTAGAGGGTAGTCCCCTCAGGATTTACTAGGAGGTCTAAAAGGATCCTTTAGTTGTTTGTAGGGATTTCTAGGAGGTCTGAATGGCCCTCTAGGGGGTCTAAAGTGGCCTCTTTGAAGCCTTGGGCCTAGGAAGAAGTTAGATGCTGCTATAAGTGCTAGTGCCAATGTTGAGGGGGGGAGCAGGGGGAAAGGGCTAGGGGCAGGCAGGGGGAGGGTTACAAAGGTTGAAATATAGGGGAAGGTTCTAGACTTAGGAGTTTTAGAGGGGTAGAACATTTGTCATGAGCCCTATATAAGGTTCCTTATTGATATAGCTGAAGATATGTTCAGACTGAGTGTCCTTGCCATTCTCTATGGCAGATGTAGCCAGAGGGGGGATTCTGGTCCTATATATATAAGGTCCCCACACCTGAGGCTAAGTTGGAGTGAGGTTTGGCCAAGAGTCCTATTGTCTTAGCTATAGGCTAGTCAAATATTTCACCAGAGGGGTTGAGGTTTTGAAGTAGGGCAGAGGCTAAAGGAGTACATAGGGTTGGAGAAATTCTTGAACCTTTCTAATAATGGCAACATGTGGATTTCTCTGACTAAGTTGAGGAGGTGTCATCCCAGAGAAGGTCAAGGGCTCACATTAATAAGTTTTTTTGCTCATAGAGCTTGAAGAATGTTACTAGGCAATCTGCCCAGACCTCAGCAATAGTCTTCAGGGTAGGTTGCCCCAGTTTCTCAAAGAGACTCTGAGGCTGTTAGGAGAAGTCTACTCATAGGAGTTGAAGTTCCTATAGGATCACACTATATTGCCAAGAGTAGTCTGCCATATACTCTCTCTGCCAGAGCAGGGGGTCTCCTTACATCCAAGGCATGTTTCTAAATCTTGTAGGTGTAGAAAGCATAAAAACAGCTGGAACTGCCATAAGCCCCTTTTGAGAAGGTGTGGAGCATACAGTCAAGGTTGAGAGCAAGTAGCTCTTGGCCCCTGGTATGTATTCTGCTTTAGCAGTAAATAGACCAGTGTTGGTAAGTACCAGAGTATTCTATCCTGTATTCAGAGCTTCTGGTGGGCCTTCTAGGTGTGGTTCCATATAGGGGGCCTGTGCAGGGAGAGGTGCCAGGGAACACTAGTCAGAAGCTGGGCTCTGACTTACCAAAAGTTCCAGTCCAAATCCATGTATGGTTATTAGTCAGTACCAATACAAAGATTAAAAAGGGAGTAGCTGTAGATAGGGAATCTATTTGCTTTAGGGCATAACTAAAGCTTGTGCATAATAGGTTGGTACAATCAGGTTGCCATAAGAGTCTATAGCATAGGTGGTAATGGGCTAGTAGAGAGGGCTGGCATAGTAGGCTATTGAGTGTCTGATGAGTGGAGGGAGTCTTGATATTATGTCAGGTCTGAAGAACCTGGAAGCTCACCTCTGAGAGTGAAAACCTACTAGTTGGTTAGTCAATAACTGGAAGAGGAATGTATAAGTGTTCTGGGCTTAATCCAGGCACTAGACAATGTTCCAGAGGCTGATATGACAAAAGTAGAGGTGGTTGAAGTCTGTAGAAGTATTTTACAGACTGAGACAACTATGCCAGATGATTGAAAGAAAGGAGAGGAAGAATAGATTGAGTAAGAATAGAGATACAGAGAGTAAAGAAATGAGAAGTAGACAAAAGTATGCAATATCAAGACTATTAACTGACTATAAAGTTCCAGAATTATATATTCAAAGTCTTCAAGGGAAGTTGTAAATAGTAAGAGGTCCCTAGGTGGGCAGTGCCTATCTAGGACTCAGCTTCTATTATAGCAGGGCTTGGGTATAGTCTGATATGAGCCCTAAGGGTGAATCTGTGGGATAGGGTATTTTGAGGCTAGGGCAGGCTCCAAGGGGACATTGGAATCTGGAAAGCTGTCTTGTTAGTGATCTGGTGATGTGTAAGGTGTATTCTGAGGAAGTTGTTGAGGTTGAGGCTCAGGAACATATGAGCTAGTAATCCAATAATGTATAGATTGTGGGCAAAAGGGGGGGGGGAGGCAGGGGCCTTTGAAGGTCAGGTGAGGCAGTCTGGGTAGTTGTTGATGGTGGGGTCAATGGAGATGGTGGGGCAAAATTGGTGGGGTTCTGACAGCCAGATATGGAAGGCCAAGGAGATGGAGGCCATATATATAGAAAAAAACAAATTTTATAACAGATGGCTATGGCTCTGTACAGTTATATCTAGCCTACACTGCTATGTAGTCATCTTGCTCTATTCTCAAGCACCCTGCTCTGCTGGGCTGTACTGCCACCAGCCTATATGCTGTCATACACTTCCTGTTATCACCTTTGCTGACAATATACACATTTACTGCACACTCACCTGCTACATATGACTACTTGCCCATCAAGGTCTCACCCAGCTCATATGTCCTCCCTGAGTGTGGCTGCCTAGGCTGTATATACACCCTTAATAACCCTACATTGCTATGTACATGCTACCACTACAGCTGCAGCTTGTATTCCTGTGCTCTTGCTCTATGCCTGCTTTTTTTATATACTTACCTAGCCCCCACAACTCAAATAAGCACCCTTACCACAAGCTACAAGATGGTTGGTGCAATTAAAAGCAGACCTTTGAAGTACTTTTTGATGTCTATATTGTCTAATATTTAAAGAGTGAATTTCTTACTTCTGCTGTAATCTTAAATTACAACTAATAGCTGGCCTAAATAATAACCATGACAGTCTCTGCAAATGCAATAAAAATAACAGCAATTCATGTCCTTTGTTAGTATCTATGGCTGCCAGACATCTTTTGTTAAAAAGGCAGTATAAGTATAAATATACAGATAATAAGAAATGATTAGATCTTTATATGTAGATTATTGGCTATATAATTATCCTGCACTTATTATTATGATTTTTACTTCACTTGTTGCCTCTTCCAACCAGTAAGGGTATAGAATGTTGCAGAAGTATTGTTCTACTTCTCTAGTCATGAGTAAGTATAAACTATTTAAAGACTGTAATTCCAAGGTCTACAAAGTAGCTGAGGCTTTACTCTTTGATCCTATGCCAAATTTTATCTTTAAATTTTATTGTCATGTGACCTGACACATGATGTATAGCTGATAATGTCACTGATATTGTCTTTAATTTTTGCTGCATTTTGGTTACCTTTTCAATATACACATAATGTATAGCCCTCAATATAGCTAGTAGTTATTTTCAATTTTTGCTACATTCTGGCCACCTTTCCAATGTACATGTGATGTATAGTCCATGATATAGCCAGTGGTTGTCTTTAATTCTTGCTGCATTCTGGCTACCTTTTCAATATATATATGATGTATAGTCTATGATATAGCCAGTAGTTATCTTCAATTTTTACTGCATTCTAGCTACCTTTTCAATGTACAATCAGAATAATGTATAGTCTATGATATAGTTGGTAGTTGTCTTTGATTTTTGCTGCATTCTAGCTACCTTTTCAATGTACATATGTGTCAGGTCCAGAAAATCTGAAAGCTCACCTTCAAGAGCAAAAACCTGCTAGTCAGTTAGTTAATGACAAAAAGTAGAACATACAAGTGTTCTGTCACTGTTCTGGGTGCTAGACAATGTTTCAGAGTCATATTGATAAGAGTGGGGGTTGGTGAAGTCTGTGAAAATGTTTTGTAGACTAAGACAACTATGCTAGAGAAGAGAAGTAGAGAGAGAAAAAGAGTAGATTAAGAGTAAGGAAAGAGACAGAGTAAGTAGAGAGATTAAAGTAGACAATATCAAGACTACCAACTAACTACAAAAGGTTCAGGCTATATACTTAGAGTTTCTGAGGAGAGTTGGGACTTGGCCTCTGTCATAATGGGGCCTAGATATAGTCTGAGATAGGCTAGGTATAGGATTGTCTTGAGACTAAGGCAGGCTCTGAGGAGGTATTGAGACTTGAGAAGCTGAGTTACTGGTAATCCAATGATGTATAAGGCATGCCTAGGGAAGTTGTCAGGGTTGGGGCTTAGGAGTGCATGAGCTGGTGATCTAGTGATGTATAGGTCATGGGTGGGGTTTAGGTAGGAGGTAGGGAGTTTGAAAGTTAGACAGGAGTGGGTTTGGTGTTGTTGGTCTCTAAAGATGATATAGGGTCTAGTGATATCCTGAAGGTACTTATAATAGCCCATTATTTGATTTCTCCTGAGGCAACTTTATTATGTTTCCTTCCACATCTTAATCCCCTATACTTTCTGCAAGTAACAATATCACCAAGTAAGTGGCATATGAGGCTAAGCAAAACAAGCAGCAATGGTGCTAGGAGCAGAAGGCTGTCAATTGGCTTTTCCAATATAAGTCACATTTTCCAAGGTTGTTATTAGACTAACTTTCTAGCAGAGCAGTAGTAGCAGTAGGTGATAGCATTGAGGTCTAAGGTAGTGCCCCCTATGTCTTATCATAAGGCAGGGGCTGGAATAGCCAAAGTTAGGGCAATTGGAGTTAGATGAGTGAAGCTGGAGTGACTGTATAGAGGTCTACTAAGAGAGTTGGGTAGCCCTTCTACAAGTAGTATATGGTAAATGGCCTAGTAAGGGTTCTTCCTCTCTATTCCTGTCCTATCTTCATGGTTATCTAGTATGACACCTGCTGATCCTGCAGTACCCTCTACATTCTTTCACCTACAGAGCAGTTCCATTAAATATAAGATATGTGTAGAGACTGTTGTGACCAACATCTCCACTGCTCTTTCCAGGCCAGATAGCAGGTGGAATGGTGGGAAGGCAAGGTGACACTGAGGCAAAGCCAGTAGGGTGCCTCTCACCCTTAGGTAGAGATAGTAATTGAGTATTATACTCTTTAGAGAGAGGCACAGAGAGAGGCTGGAGGGTCTGGGATAATAGAGAGGATGTTTTTGGGGTTGTTGAAGTCCAGGGTCCCCCTGTTCCTTTCCTCACTCCAAGGATTACTAGACTTAAAGGTTGTAGGATTGTGATATTTCTATTATAGATAATGCAGCTTATAATTTACACATTGTAATATAAAACCAGTCAATTCTGTCAACAAGGTTTGAAGTAAGGCACTGCCTTACATAAGTACAAATAAGATCATTAGGTGATAATATGGACTATAATAATAAATAATGTCTAATTATATATATAAATATATTAAATAAGTGAGGGTAATGACCACTCCATTACATATTCCTCTGTTGAGTCTATCAATAGACTTACAAATGCATACACAAATGAACAAAGGAGTGGGATATGGCATCTCACCTTAGAGAGGCTATAGTAAGGTCCTAACATAGGGCCCTAAGGGTAATATGAGTGTAGGATATTTAGAACCTACAGAACAAGTGCTGAGCTGAATGTTGTCTAGATACAGGGCCCAGTTTTACATAAAAAGATTGCAATAGGCAGTGAACCTGTTTGATTATTCAAAGTAACAACATGAACTACAACAGTAGTTTATTATAATTGTTCATTCATCTGTGAAGCCATAGCTTCATCATTGCTAATGATATTTGCCCAATACTTTAATACAATGTTAGCCATATCTAAGAAGCCACTTGTTCCAGCTTCAGATACAATGAAGATAGCAATGTTAGTTAGCATATCTGCATCTAAAGGGCTAGGGACAACAACAGGAGTTATCTCTAGACTAAGATCAACAGGTATAGGAGGCTTGTTAGCTGAGTCCAGTTCTGTGGACTTGTCTATAGGAGCATCTCACAGGAATGCACTAGAGCTCAGTTCTGTGGACTTGTCTATAGGAGCATCTCACAGGAATGCACTAGAGCTTACAAATGGAGCTGGGGTGAATTTTACTAAAGATAATGAAGGCCCTACCTCAAGCACCAGCATTGCTGCTACTAGTGCCTCTGATCTAGCTAAAGTGACATCTACCACCTTTATCAGATGCTGCAGAAGGTAAGTAAATATAGATGACTCTCTGTAGTATAGCCATTTGGCTGTACATAAGGGGAAGTAGTCCTAGCTCTCATGGATTTAGAGAAGCACTCTAAAGTGCTCCTAGTGATGAGACCCATCTATTGCTAAGTACCATTAATGATATCTCTACCAATCTTATCATTACAGTACATGACTTGGAAATATATCATAAGGGGTCTAGACCTAAAGTCTGAAACAAGGTAGCCTTTTGCACAAGACCTTGAAGATTACAGGATTTTAGGATCACAAGCACTCATCACATGGAGCTGAGACCATAGATTTAGAATGACCAGGCTAAGAACCTCCTTAGCAATGATTGCTAGTGACAATTCTTAGCAACACACATATTTTGCTGTCAAAAAGACAACCTTTCATAAATATATGACTTTTTGACTCCTTTGATTTTCTTGATTACAAGCATATGGGACAACATCTACAATTCAAATACTGACATATAGTATGCTCACTTAGACTTTCATTTTGATGATTGTTTATTTTCATTTAACACATTTTGTATACATTTCTGACATTGTATACTTATAGATGGTTACTATCCAAATATTAGCATAGAACCTCAAACATCTTGATAGATGCCATTACCTTTAGCAACCAATTTTCCATTCTTGATTATATTACTTATAACAGTATAAATACCTTCTGTATATACCTAGTTGAACACAAAAAAGAAGGATTATAGTCCACCTACTACCCACTGCAGCTTTGGAGCACTCTGCTCATTATCTCTCTTGGCTTCAGACTTCACTCTCAGTCTTCTTTGTCACTATTAATGGCTTAGCAGTAATCTTAGCAGACTTGTCTTTGATTTAGCATAGTACTAAATATAGGTGCCTTACAGTATTATAGCAATTTACTAGTTTTGTATCTGTCCTCTAGCTTTCCTTTGTTTTGACTTACACTTCCACTTCTATTCCTTTTATCACTAGGTCTTCACTGCTCTTAGCAACTTCTTCTAGCAAATCTTCTTACTTTAGTGACTTACTACACCCTGACCTTACTTCCTACTCCCTTATCACATCTAAGCAACATTTGCTTATCTTACTAACACTTCCACTTTTTATTGCTTAGTCCTCCTTTATTCTTAGCAACTTCTCCCTCCCTCTCACTTAACAATTATTTTATTTCCCCTGATTCTTACTCTTCTTCTTTGACTGAGTGACTTAGTGATCCTTCATTAGCATTTAGTGACTTAGGCTAGCATTAGCAATTACTTTCACTTGCTCCTTTATTTCTACCCTTACTTTACTAGCTCTTGTTTTCTGAGATGTTTACTGACTTGCCCTCACACACACTTCCTATTGCTAGCTACCCTATCTAGTTGTCAGTGCACTTATAGGTTCCTCTTTTGGTTTCTTGCATAGCAGCTAGGCAGTATAGAGTGTATCATCAGCTATCTTTAGTAGGTGTATACCATTCATTATACCTCATCAGATATGGGAGTTTACTAATGGACTGGAGTCAACAATGGCACTAAGCAAACAGCTATATATAGGCTGTTTGTATATAAGGTGAAGTTGAAAGAAGGGCTTGACCTAGGATATAGCTGAAGACTAAATATTAGTCTACATATAATGATATATTAATGGCTATGTCAGAATATAGGTTGAGAATTTGAGTAGCCATGGTGCATGATATACTGTGCCCATACATTGATATTACAATGTTGACCTAAGAGCTCACTTTTAAAAGTAAGAACCTACTAACTAGTTAGTCAATAACTAAGAAAGGAATGTATAAGTATTCCAGGCCTGATCTGGGTGCTAGACAATGTCCTGGAGCTGATATGATTGATTGATTGATCATTTTTATTTCCTTTGAGACCTATTTTATACATGGATGAAATGTGCAACCTAGTAATTCAGTGATGTGTAGTGTGCATTTGGAGAAGTCATGGGGGTTAGGGCTTGGGAACACAGAGACTGGTGATTCAGTAAGTCATGTATAGGTTATGATGGGGGCTGGGTAGAGGGCAGAAGTATCTGAGGGCTGAGCAAGGTTGGTTTAGGCAGTTTTTAGAGTGGCAGAGGTTGGCAAAACAAATTTGGTGGGGTTCTGATATGACCCCTCCTCCAAGCATTGAGCCCTTAAGGGCATAGTGGATGTCACAGATCTCTGGGAGTGTCTGTGGGGGTATAGTGATTTCCTGAGAGTTTCTTTAGCAGTTCACTATCTGATTTTTTATATTAGCTTTTCATGTCTCCTCCAACATCCAGGTCTCCTACACCCTTTATGAGCAATAACATTGCTGAGTAGATGGCCTATGAGGTGAGATGGAGCAAGTGGTAGCAGCTTAGGGAGCAGAAAGCCATTGATCAGCTCTTTCAATATAAGTGGCTTTGTCCTAAGTTATATTCCATAGCCAGTGTCTCTTTGAGTCTGTAGGATGGGTGTGGTGCCTTGTACTATTAATATAAGAATTTAGAAAAAGTAGTACTTTTAGTTGTAGTTAGGTAAGGTTAAGATTGTGTGCATGGTTCCCTCTAAGTTATTGGCACCAAGGTTCCTGTGCTTTGCTGAGGCTTTTATGAGGGGCTTAGCCTTTTCATAGCTTCTGTGAATCTAAGGAAGTGCTTAAGAGTATCAGGTGTAGAGAGCAAGTAAGCAATTGACTCAGCTTTTCTTTTTAGGGGTCTTATCAAGTGTGTGAACCTTTCTATTGCATAATATGGGCATTTGACAAGAAAGTGTTCAACTTTTTCTACTAAGAGGTCATTACAGTGTAGATAGACCAGCATTTTAGAATGGTGAATCCTGAATAAGTGTTAATTCAAGGTCACATGGCTTGTTCTTGACTGGATCAGTATGACTGATTGTCTACAGCTCAATGTTAAAATTGTATATATGTAATTCCTAGATGAGGTTGTCTTATTCAGTCATCTTGCTGCCTTTGCTCTAGGGAATTTCTTCCAGCAGTGCTTCCAAAGCACCTGTATTGCCACTAAGTTCACTTGGCAAAGCACTAAAATACTGGTTAGCAGGGTCTTGCAGTGGAAAAAAGCTAGGAGGACCTTTCAGGTGCTGGTTAATCTAGTAGCCACTTCCTTTGTCAGCTGGTCAGCCCTTTTATTTGGGGCAAAGCCTTCATATCTAGGGGACCAATAGAGCTGCAGCCTAACTGCACCTCTGGAATGGGGGACCCACTCTGTATCTACAGCAGCTACAGCATGCCTACTTGATGCATTAAGTAAGTGATCCTATTTCCTGTATAGGTTTTCTACTTCCATATGAACCTTGTCTAATAGGTAATGTACTGGATGTAGCTTCTGATTATTGAGAGCCTTCAGTATAGCCTTGCTGTCACTGCAGCAGATGTTCTAGCCACAGAACCATTTTTTAAGGCCTCATAAGATGTGGAGCCTAAGATATAACCCTACTATTTTAGCCTCATAGACTGTGTACTGAGTATCTAAGCCAAGATGAAATTTCAGATTAGAAATCTCCTCCCTATCCATATATAAGACTGCTAAAGCCCTGACTTCTCCTTCATATCCTGAGCCATTACAGAAAATCACTATGTTTGATCTGTCAAATATCTCCATTACTTTCTCCAATGCTTCTTCTTTGGAATCTAGGATGTGGGTTGAGAAGGCTAGTCTGTAGCTATGCTTTCTTCTTGTTGGATCTACTTTTTTGATATTATTAGGTTTGATGTCTATAAACTAAAATATATTAAGTAGAGAGGAATGGTGCCTGTGCATGAGCCTTCCTGCTCCCAGTTCCATTAGGCTATAGAAAGGGTGTGTCTGTAGAAAGAAGGAAAGGTAAAGAGCCACTCTTTTTAGTACTTTTTCAAATAGAAGATCAATAGGCAATAGATTCACCATGCTGTCTAAAATGTTCCTAGCCATTGTCTTCAGTGCTTCCATGATTAGCCTGGCCATTAAGCATTGGGCCAGAACCAGCTGCTTTGTTGCTGCCACTGACTCTATTCTTCTAGCTCCATTGAAGACTTCACTGACCCCAGAGTACTAGATGTCTGCTATATAGGTGAGTGTAGAAACCACCACTGTGTTGTAGAGCTGCCTAACTCTGCTAACTAGCATCTTCTCCAAGACCTTTGATAGTCAGAAGACCTGATAGATCTACCAGGCAGTACTTGCTGCCACCTTCTGAGTATGGACCAATTATTATAGTCTTGAGTCAAAGATTACCTCTAAATATTTGTAGGTTGGGACCATTTTGACAGTCTATGTCATAAGCATTCACTCAAGGTTGGCCCATGAGAAAGTAAGATCCTGAAAGGCTATGTCCAGGTGGGATCTTAGAAAATTTATAAGTACTAGCTTTGTCAGTTCAAAAGAGAAGTTATGGATGATGGACTAATTGAAGCCATTGTCAGTACACTTCATCATAGATGCAATCATTTTATAAGTCTCTATCAGAGACTTTGCTGTAACCAATAGCATAGCATCATTGATGAAGCCTATTGACTTTGTCAGTTGAATGCATGGTCAAAATAAAGAGCATGTTATAGAACACATAAAACATTATTGATAACAGGCAACCTTGAGTTGTTCCATTAGTGATAGAGAGCTACTCTGAACAGTAATTGTCAAAGCATAGCTGGGTGCATCTGTTGAACAGCATCTGTCTTACAAGGTGCATGTAATGCTCTGGCACTCTCTATTCTCTCAAATTGTATATGAGGCATCTTAGAACCATATTTAGAAAAGCCTTTTGTACATCCAAAAAGAGAGCTGTGGCTACTTACCTGAGTACCAGATATTCTTGATCCTATACACTATAAAGTGCATTGCATCCATCATATTTCTTCCCAAATAGCCTTCAAACTAGTCAGAAGGTAGAAAGTTATGCTTCTCTGCCAACTGAGACAAGTCAGCAGCCATCAGTGTAAATAAGAGCTTCCTTAGGGTGTTAAGTAGGCCTATGGAATGGTATGTATTTGCAACATTGTATACAAGCTTGCATGGCTTTTTGAGTACTAATATGGTCAACTCAAGCCAGCTATAGTAATAGACACTCAGTTTGAAGAGAGCTTGAAATATAAAGTAAAGATGATCAACTAAAGTGTCAGTGCATTTCTTATAAATAACATTTGGAATCTTATCAGGGCCTGGCACCTTATAAAACTGTAGACTCTCTATAGCTTTGTTGATGTGGGCTTGGAAAAAGTAAGAGGAGTTAGGCAGAGGTGCTAGATAAATGGTGATGTACTCCTATACTACCTAGCTACTATGTAAAAAACTAAAAAGGACAATTTATAAAAACACTGACAAGTAGATAGGGTAGCTGGCAGTAGGAAGTGTGTGTAAAGGCAAGTCAGTAACTATTCCAGAAAACAAGAGCTGAAAAATAGTGATGGAAAAGGGGGCAAGTGAGAGTAGTTGGTAATGCTAGCCTAAGTTGCTAGATGCTATCAAAAGATTGCTAAGTTGCTAAAGCAAAAAAAAGAAGGAAATAAGGGAGACAAAGTAATTGCTAAGTGAGTGGGAGGGAGGAGTTGCTAAGAATGAGTAAGAACTAAGTAATAGAAAATGAGAGAGTTAGTAAAGAAAATAAATGTCACTAAAGTGTAAAAGAGAAGTGGAAAAGGAGTAAAGAGCAGTGAGTTGCTAATCAAAAGATTGCCAGAAGAAGTTGCTAAGGTTTGAAAGGGCCTAGTGATGAAGAGGAATAGGGGTAGGAATGTAAGTCAGAACAAATAAAAGCTGGGGACAGACACCAAAACTAGTTGCTAGCTATAGTTACTAATATTACTAAGATACTATAACACTATAAGACACCTGTACTTAGTACCATACTAAATTGATGATAAGTCTGCTAAAGCTGCTGCTAAGCCATTAACAGTGACAAAGAAGACCAAGAATGAGATCTGAAGCCAAAGGAGATAATGAGCAGAGTACTCTAAGGCTGCAGTAGATAGTAGTGAGCTATAACCTTTCTTTTTTTCATGTTGGACTGGTATATATAGAGAGTATTTATACTATTGTAAGTAGTGTATGCAAGAATGGAAAACTAGTTGCTAAAAGTAATGGCATCTGTCAAGATGTCCAAAATTTTATACCAATATTTAGATGGTAACTAGCTATAAGTATACAATGTCAGAAATGTATGTATAAAATGTGTCAAATGGAAAATAAATAAGCATCAAATAGAAGTATAAGCAAGTATACTATATGTCAGTATTTGAAGTATAGATGTTGTTCAAGTATATTTGTAACCAAGAAAATCAAAAGAGCTAAGAAATCACATGTTTATAAAATATTGTCTTTTGAAAGTAAAGTATGGATATTACTAAGGGTTATTACTAGCAATCATTGCTAAGGAGGTTCTTGGCCTGGTCATTCTAGATCCTAAGACTAGACTCCACATGATAAAGCTTGTAATCCTGGATGTTTTATAATTACTAAGGTCTTATGTAAAAGGCTACCTTGTTTCAGACTTTAAGTTTAAACTACTTATAATATATTTCCAAGTTATGTGCTATGAAGATAAGATTGGTGGAGATGTCATTAATGGTACTCAATAGCAGATGGGTCTCATTAATGAAGCTCAAAATTGGAAGAAAAAAGGGTGCAGGAGGAAAGAAGGACTCAACTAGGATCTTTGCCTTGCCCTTATTTGTAGACACCACTCCATAAGGATTTGTTGTAAGATTCTTCAGATCTGATATCCTGTCATATACAAAATCTGTAGATTCCTTAACAATATATTTATTAGCAGTGTAAATTTGCCTTATATCTATTGTTTCCAACTATTCTTTTTAGTGCTCATCTTTTACCTCCTTTATGGCCCTGATCATTTCACTAGAGCCTTTTTACCTCATTATAGACTAGATGTTCTGGCAAATTGCAAGATTTAAAGGTTTTGTTACATACTTTATACCTCTGGACCTTGAGCTATGCAAGGTCTTTGGTCCATCAGTATTTAGTAAACAGACATAGTTTCTTCATTGATACTAAGTTGTCATCCTGGATGACCTTCTGGATAATACAAATTAGGTTAGTTATTGTCTAATTAAAGTTATCCTTGGACAGAAGGAGCTCTACAGAGAGTTCTATATCAAGTTGCTCCTTCAGAGCCATATAGAAACACTTCCAGTCAACATTCTTAAAATCTTTTGATAGGGAAGACAAAAAGCAGGGAATTGGGAGTTTCAACTCTGTAATCACTGGCAAGTAGTTAGTAATTGGGGGCAAAAAGAAGGAATTACTTTACAGGAGATAACTAGGCTGTACTCTGTATGGGAGCATCAGATATTATCTGGTCTCATCTAGTTCCCAGACATTGTTTACAGTGTTGGTATCTCTGGTGGAAGAAATAGGTCTATCTCAAACTTTTTCAGGGGGTCTAATAGCAGTTGTATAAAGGCTGCTAAGTTATTGAGCTGGCAGTTGTCTACTAACTCCTAGAGCAGATGGTGCTGGCTAAAGTTCCCCAGCCAGACCATGTAGTCTGAAAGAGTTAGATACACTGAGGCTAAGGAGGAGAAAAGAAAGGAGTCTAGACAGACAAGGATTTTGTTGTGTTTACAGGCATTGTATACATTAAAAATCAAAACATGATCATGTTTACCTATGAACTGGACCACCATAATGTCTGTTGAGTGAATAGTTAGTAGAGTATAGGCTTCTGTAGAAATATTAATGTTTATTAGTATCACTGAGTAGGACTTCATGCTTCTATCCCCACAATGATTTGTTGGGTAAACAACTCTTCAGAATGATGATGCTTTCATATTGCCTAAGTGGTCTAGGAAAGGCTCTTGGATGGTAAGTACATCTCAGTTATTGGAGCTAGCAGTGCATTGTAGCCTGTATAACATCCAACTTAGTTGCTGCCAAATGCACAAGTTTTCTTGTGCTTTTAGCTAGTGTGATTCATTGAGAACCTAGCATTGTCATTGTTCATTGCTGACTTCTCTTGTCCACTATTGTTTAGATAAAGTCAAAGTCATTGAGGTTACTTAGCCTGCTAGATACCCTATTTGTTTGGCCTCTGTGAGCTGGTGGTGAGTCAGCCAGTCTTTTTAATGGGTTGAACAATGAAGGTAATGAGGTGTCCTCAACTCCCTCCTTACTTTACAATGCTATATCCCTTAAGTTGCCCTGCTGAAGTTGTGGTTGCTGTGAGAGTACTACTGCCCATATCAAAGGGTCTCCAGTGAGGAAATATGGCAGATGATTCTCTAAGAGTCATTTGTTGAGTTCCCTGCACAGTTTTTGTAACATCAGACATTCTCAATCTACACAATTGTGAGTAGAGTTAGAGCTATAAGTAATACATCTCTAATGGGCTACTGTATAGTTTGGTGTTGTGTGGTTTATCTTTGAGCATCTTGCACATTGAGCTGTCTCCTTGCAGTCCTTCCTAAAGTAACTGAACTTGAGATATTTGTTGCATCAAATAGGTTCTTTGATGTCTTTGTATATAACCACCTACTATCTACCAATAAAAATTCAACCTCTTATCATGTTGTTAGCAGTGTCAGAGTCAGTGCAATTAACTCTAAGAGTCACAACTGTCTGTCCTAGGGGCCTCAACTCTAGTTTCTTGAGCTATGTCACTATTGCTATGGAATTGTAAGGGAGGTTGTTCTCCTATTAAATAGTATCAAGGCTGTCCCTTTTGCTGGGATCAAGTAGTTTTATGCACAGTACAAACCATGTGATTATGCTTTAAGTCTTCAAGTGTATGAACATTAAGTATCTGAATATGTCTTTGAATATCATCTATTCTCTATTAGCATACTTACAGAATCTTTGGACTAAATCAGTTGTATTAAACTCTAAGAGATATGCACCATTGTTAGTCAACTTCATTCCCACCACCTGAGTTAAAGGAATCAACATAGATACCTCCCCTTCCTTGGTATCACCTTACAGAATCAATCTTACATTGAGCTTTGTTAGAGCACTATTTATAAACTTGTAAAGTCTGGCTGTTCCCTAAGGGGTAAGGTCTTTTAGCACATTGTCATCATCATGATTAATGGAGACTAGTACTGTGTGGAAGTTCTGGCAAATTCTCTACTGGATCCTCATGTATTTGCTATGAGACAAGGTACTGAGGCCATCCTGGCTGGCTGAGAAAGGGGTATGCTGGCTAGGAAGGGGGCATGCTGGCTGGGAAAGGGTGGAGATAGTGAGAAAGCTGGGTGGCTACTCACTATTGAGGCCTATGTTCTAGGCTAATTGCCTACTTTCAGTTGTATAGGGTGGAGAGAGGTACTTGTAATCTTAGAAGCTGCAGCATCCAGTATAGTTGCTAAGCTCTTTAGGGCCTCAGAGGTTTTTCCTAAGGAGAGCATTGCTTCTACCCAGCTAGTGTCACTGGCTACAAGGAAATCTATCAAGGTGTTCAATTTTTCTAGCATACAATTCTAGTTGGTCTGCTGTTCTAAATACTACTGCATCTACTAGGCTTTCTGAAACACAATCAGTTATATTTGCTTTCAAAATGAAGGCTACCACAATAGCTATTGTTTTGAGCTTAGAGGGCTTTGAGGTCAGTACTGCTGTGACTAAAATATTTGTCATTCTTGCCTAATCATATAGATCTGCTACAAGGATCTAGCCTTTCAATTCAAGCCATTTGTGTGCTTCCTATAGATTTCTAACAAGGCCAGTGTCTATTAATATAAGCAATTTGAGGTCTGAGTATATTGGGAACAAATAGAACCTCTCCAGAGTCTCTATTCTACTGGCACTATTTGCTACTACTCAAGATGTCCTCCTAGTTAAGCACATATTTGATAGAGAGCAGAGCATAGTTTATGGGATAAGAGTGCTAGTTGGCCCAGAAGTAGGAGTCCTTAGGGATTTCTTAGGAATTTAAACACTACTACTTTGATCTAAACTACCAGAACTCTAGAAAGAATAATGGCAGTTGTTAGTTAAGGAGTGTCCTCTGCATTGTAATATGTTTGACTACTCTAACAGTCAAGTGCTGCTAAATTGAGGCTTATGGGACCTCAACTTAGTCTTGCTAGAATACAAGCACCCTTCTATAGAGGATGTCATTGGACTACATATTACCTTTTATATCCAAAGTATTATTAATATTCTTGGGAATTGTTTCAATGAATGCTAATATTTCTAGTATGTAAATGATTTATTGTAGGCCTAACTCACAATTGTATAAGGCCACAAGCCCTGTGAGTCTCCTTACTAGTACTTTTTAGCAGAGTACTCCTCACCAAGAGGTTAAGCAGACCTCCTATAACCTCAGAGAAGGTTTCTAAACCTTTCACCTATAGTACTGTAGAGGTATGTCTAGGGTTTTACCCTATGCCCACTGACACTGCTACATTACCTAGTTCTACCTTTGAGTACAGCTAAGTAGAGGGTACTTTATTAGCTCTTGGTGATAATACCAGTCTGATTACCATATAGTGATTGTATAGCAGTGACTGCAGCTTACAATTCACATGTCATAATACAAAACCAGTCAATTCTGTCTACAAAGTATGAAGTAAGGTGCTGCTTTACATAAGTACAAACAAAGTATTTATGTAGTGTCAGGTAATGCTACAGACTATAATAACAAATAATGTCTGATTATATGTATAAATCTATTATATAAGTAAGGGTAACAGCTGCTCTATTATAGGGAGAGGGCTCCAAGTGATGGGCATCCTTTAAAAAGGCTTCAGGCCCTAAGTGCCAATGCCTAGGGCATTTATCTCTGTTTTTTCATACTCTGACTCTTTTGATCTAGATAACTCCAGGCCCTCCTAATGTGATAGCTTAGGTGACTCAGGAGATGGAAGAGGAGGGAGAATTGGCTTGATTGCAGAGGGATGTGGCCTATTTCTGAGTATAAAAGGAGGTTCAGCTAGACTAAAACCAGTACTTTATGTCCTAGAACTAAGAGCTCATACAAAAGCTAGAGGGAATGTTGAAGGAACTGGAGGCTCTCTGGGAGGTATATTGGGCACTACAAAGGAGGTATATTAGGTACTACAAAGGAGGTATATTGGGCACTACAGAGGCAGATATGTAGGGCAGGCTTAGGATACAGAAAGGTGGGAACAGTAGATTGGGGTGAGGGGAGCTCATAGAGGGTTGTCTTTATAGGATGGCAGGCTCATGTAAGTAGCAATAGGCAAGCTTAGAGATAGTTAGCAGCTTAGCAGACTCAGCACTATCTGTCCCTGCTATGTGAGTGATATTGTCCTCTTAAGGTTTTAAGTGCTGACAATGATTCTTAGAGTGGATCTGAATGCATTGAGGGTTGGATAGAATGACCTTGGTAAGGTTATTTATTTGGAATAGCCTTCAACAAATCTGCCTAGAGTACTGCCTGCCCCCAGAGGTCAAACATAGTATAAGGGAGCTAGAGAGGCTGAAGAGCACATATCAAAGGGTAGTCTTTAATTGGAAGGATGCATTGGAAGAGGTAATGCAGAGCTTAACAGAGGCTATGCCAATGCTAGAGAACATTCTAAGAAAGACATAGAGGGCAATGTATGTGGAACTCTGCAGTAAGTAGGAGCTGTTAGAGCCTTCTTTAGAGAAAGTTTATGTGACAGTAAAGAGGAGCAATAAAGTAGGAGTAGTAGATTTTTAGAAGGCTGAGAGGGAAGCTTAGAGGAGGACAAAAAGTAAGGGGAGGGAGATGAGGTAGGGGGTTGTTAAAAAAAGGAAGTGTCTATTGGCCAGAGTTCCATATAAATATCTGTTAAAATTTTCTTGCCTTGGTTGAAAATGATGTTATTGAGCAAGCCATGCTTCATAAAGATGTGGGTGATAAAGTGTCAGGCCAAGTGTAGGGCATCATCCATAGTGTGGCAGGGAATGAATATAGCTTATTTTCCCAGCCAGCATATAATAACAAGAATCATATCATATTCCTCAAACTCTAGGAGCTCAACAATATGGTTTATAGAAATAAAGGACCAAGGCTGGTGTCCTATTAGGAGGGGCTTGAGGAGTCTGAAGGGGCAGTAGCATGAAACTTTAACTTAGCAACATGCTTTATAGGTATAAATGTACTAAATGATATCTTTCTTAAGTTCTGACTAGAAGTATTTGGAGAGTCTTCTAAATTTCTAGATAACTCTGAAGCTTGTGATTGTAATGCTGTTGAAGGATCTTGAGACATAGTTTCTAGTAGTCTGGAACATAAATTATGCCATCACAGAGAAGGAATTGGTTGTTAGAGGAAAAGGTGAAGGTGGAGAAGTCAGAGGGGGAATTAAAGAGAGATAGAAGGGAGTTTTTAGGATTATGAAAGCAGAGATAGTTGTCTGGAGGCACTCAACAGATTCAGTAGAGGAGGCCTTCATTGTCTAGAGAAAGGGAGGCATAAAGTTATATGTAAAGAATGATAACATACTAGTCAAGGGCATTTTGTCCAACCTTAAAAGACTTTTGTAGGTAGATGTCAGGCCTTTGAGTCAGAGTGTTAGGCTTAGCTCTAAGATAGCTGGAGCAATACTAGATGACAAAGTTGTACTTGGAAAGTAGCTTGGATCATTGGGCCTACTAGTGGCTGAGCTGCTTAGTAGTTATGAAGTATTAAAGGTTGTTGTAATCTAAGTAGACTTAAATGCTATATTAAGTGCCTTTCAGATATACTCTCCACTGCTAGAAGGCTTTTATGATTGCAAGGAGCTCTTTGTTATAAATATCATAGTTGAGTTCCACAGAGATCATGAAGTGGGCATAGAATGTTGATGGGGCAGAGTTCCTAAGTGTTGAGGTCAGTCTAAAAGAATATCTTAGTAAGAGTATAGTTGAAAACATTGTATTCAAGGATGATGGGGAGGGGGAGGTTGTAGTATTAGAGAATTGGGATGGAGATGGAGGCAGATTTGAAAAGGTCAAAGACATCTT
>JABCKS010025060.1:0-26054 GCA_018851325.1 Termitomyces sp. DKA19 | reverse complement strand
GGAGAGAGGCCAATTTATGGCGGAGGAAATGTGGGTCGTTTCTCCTATCATCGAGGCTGTGGCGCACTCTGAGTGGATTCCATGGCTGTGCCTTGGACTCCTATTCATATTATTGACGTTAGGAAAACAGAGACATTTGTGGCGCATCGATGGAGTGAATTGTATTCTCCACAAGGCAATGATGATATTCCACAAGGCGATGATAGTTTAGGAGAAAGGTCCCTGTGTGGACTTCGACGAGTTTGGGACAGACACGCAAGGCGACATAACAGCGAGTTTAGAACAGTACTGATGTAGGGAAATATCATCCATTTCAAGAATACTACAAGATTAGCTGAGTACAAAATGTCCATATTAGCGGTACACTTAGTTCAGATGCCACGACGCGATACAAAGTTGTTCAGGTCCTGTTGAGTGGCAACTGCGAGAACGAACTTTCGGCTTAAGTCGGTCACTACGAATCAGAAGATCTACCAGATTGTAAATCTAGTGAGAAGAATAGGAAAACGCACCCAGTGCAAAGAGATGGGTGTGTAGGAATTGTTCAAGATCGACAAGTGGTGTCAAAGGTGTGATTACGGTGTATGGATGGGAAGCAGTCCGCAGGAACTTGGTCATATATTGGGATACTTTGTCGGTCTTCGCGTATAAGAATAGATAGGATGGGAGTTGATTATACTCACAGGATCAGCCTCGCCTGCTTCCCACTTCTCCTTCAGCTTGGAGACATCCACATATCCGACTGGTTTCCTGTGATGGTCCAAAACGCTGATATCACTAGTTAAGTGGACGAGTTCCGTGCATTTCGAATACTGCGTACGGTATATGCGAGAAATCGCGCTCGTATGCCAGCTCAACGGCTCCTGAGATCGGTTCAGAGAGAGGCAATGAGAATGCAGGAGGGAGTTGAAGGTCCTGTTCGAAATGTCGGGATGGCAGCAATATAAAAAAAGTAGAGTGTACGCACTTCCACTACAGCGCCTTTATACTTGTCCGATTCGCTTCCCAGGTACAAAGCATGCAGTGACGAGTTTATGGGTGTCTGCGTCGAGGCAATTGCAGCCATGTTTCAGAGATCGTGAACGTCCAAAAGACAGGGGACTATTGCGGACTTGACTTGATTGGTTGCACACTCGGAAAGTAGCTGACTCAAAATGCTTTCGCGATGAAAGAAGCGAGCTGAAACACGGAATCACAACACGGCAACTGCCAACCAATAACACCGTGCCGAAAAACGGCTTCGCATCTCAAAAGGAAACAGAAATTGCGCGCACGGGACAACCTGCCTTCGCTTGCGGAGATCTTTTAAACACGCTATCTTCATCGATCCATCTCTTGAAAAGTCGATTGCGACACGGGCGACTGGGTTCCAAATCTAGACCTTAGACCGATCAACGGCCGCGTATCAGCAATTTGGTTCTGCCGAGGACTGCCGACACATTACCGTATGGTAGAAAGACCTTGTTCAGTACATCAAGCAGAAAGGAGTATCGGAGCTCTGCCACAAGATATAAATATGCCCAAGTGTGCACCGTGGGGTGGGTAATCGGCTCGAACAAGACCTCACAAACGATGGGAATACCATGTCGGGCTTGCATCGGGCTTGAATTTTCGAGATCAGACCGGACTTTGTTGATGCAGACCGGTTTGTCGGAATAGTCACGTTACTCTGACACGTTGGTCACGGACTCCAAATTGGAGAGTCCAAACTTTCAGGCGCTTTTTGACTCTCTTTTCCTGACGACCTTGCTATTTCAATGAACGACGAAAGCTCCCGTCCTGCTCCTGATCTTGTGGATCCTCTTCCCATTCGTCGACTTCAGGAATCTCTCATTAACCGCATCGCTGCTGGCGAGGTGTGTATTCATTTTGAACACTGGTAGGCATAGAACAAGCCTCGAATATCTTTAAGGTCATCCACAGACCAGCCTCTGCACTGAAAGAATTGATAGAGAATAGCCTCGATGCTGGAGCAACATCGATACGTGTCACCATCAAAGATGGAGGAATGAAGCTCCTGCAGATTCAGGACAATGGATGTGGAATACGCGTAATCAAAGAGTTTAGAATGCATAGAAATTGTGTTGATAATATTCCCTCGCAGAAATCTGACCTGCCTATCCTTGCGGAGCGTTTTACAACGTCCAAACTTAAAACATTTTCCGATTTGTCGCGTATTCAAACTTATGGATTCCGAGGCGAAGCCTTAGCTTCGATGTCGCACGTATCTCATCTTTCAGTTGTTACAAAAACTCAATCGGAATCTTGTGCGTGGAAGTAAGAACAACAAAGCTCCCATGAGTAGATGGCAGTTGAATAATCTGGATCTACAGAGCGTGTTATGTAGATGGCCATCTTGCACCACCGAAACCTGGTCAAAGTGTCGACCCAAAACCCTGTGCAGGAAATGACGGAACTACGATTACCGTAAGTGGAACTATTCCATTGGTCTGTCACGATTTTATCGACCCTCTGACATTGACGACAGATAGAAGATATGTTCTACAATACGCCGACACGACTAGCTGCATTGAAAAGTTCCTCTGAGGAATATTCTCGTATACTCGACGTTTTGACAAAGTACGCGATACACAATCCCAGAGTCGCTTTTGTATGCAAAAAGGCCGGTCCATATCTCCTAGGTTTTCCAGCACCTGACTCACATATACGCCATAGGCAGGCTCACCGACTCCTGATCTCTCAAGTCCATCCGCATCTGAGACCCCGAATAACATCCGTCTGCTTTATGGTCACTCCATAGCTAAAGAACTCGTACCAATCAGGGTGTCGTCAAAGGACAAGCAGCCTACTCGAGGAGGAGAAGATGAAGATATGGAAATCGACGAGCTCAAAGATGACCCAGAAAAGTGGCATGCTGAAGCCCACATCACTAATGCTAATTATCAAGCGAAGAAGATGGTGTTCCTTCTTTTCATCAATCGTACGACTTGCTCTTCACCAAACCCCTTTTGTGTCCTTTTTGACCTCTTCAAAGATCGGCTGGTCGAATCATCACGCATGAAACGTGCCTTTGAAGCAGTTTATAATGGAATATTGCCGAAAGGTAGTTCCCCGTTTGTGTACCTTAGGTCAGTCCCTGTTCTAGTGTTTGCATTTATCCTCAATGGTGTCCATCTAGCTTGGAAATAGATCCGAGATCGGTCGATGTCAATGTCCATCCGACGAAGCGCGAAGTTCACTTTTTGAACGAGGAGGAGATAATCGAGAGAATTTCAGACGCATTTCAGAAGGCACTTGCAGTACAGAACCACTCAAGAACTTTTGAATATCAGGTTAGTGGGCCTATCGTTTTCGTGAATTGTCAAGGCACCTCAATTCACCACGTTTTCAGACTTTGCTCACTGGAGGGGTCGGCAGCACCGAGCAAGAACTCTCTGAGAAGCGAAAGGGCAAGCAGCGAGAAACCAGTGATCATGTGGGGGAAGAAGATGAAGAAGAATCTTCGTTGAACGTGTCCAAATGTACATACTTCCTCTTACTCCTCCCTCTGACATGGCACTAACGGTATACTTGAGCCTCAAAATTGAAGAAAACGTTGTCACAACACAAGGTCCGGACCTCACTGAAAGACCGGACCCTTGATTCAATGTTCCCCGTCGCAAACCCTGCTCATATCGCGAGTTCTCCAAGTCAAGGGAAGAATCAAGACGAGTTGATTGCAAAAACACTAAAAACCCGCGAAATAAAAGAGTCTGTATGTTTCTTAACTTCAGTACTGAATTTGCGTCGGAAGATTGCAAAAGGGAAACACAGACGTTCGTCTGCATTATTACTCGGAAGATATAGTTGGGCTGACAATTATAGTAGAATTAACGGAGATACTAGAAAAGCATACCTTTGTGGGGATCGTCGACCTGCAGAGGTCTCTTTCCCTGATTCAGCATTCTACCAAACTATATCTTGTCAATCATGGCTCCCTAGCGTGAGTCGGGAGTTCAAACCAAGGTCCCTGCTAACGTCTGCTCTACAGAGAAGAACTCTTCTATCAGCTAGGCGTGCGGCAGTTCGGCAATTTTAGTCGGATGAAGCTCGATCCACCACCTCCGCTTCGTACCCTCGTGGAGATCGCAGTCAATGCTGAAGATTCGACAAGGGACAGCAAGCTGAGTAAATCCCAGATTGTTGACGTCAGTCCTTTCAGACTTGTTCATACGATCCCTAGACTCAGTCTTATGTTAACAGCGAATAGTCAAAATTCTCATGCCTCGTCGTGAAATGCTTGCCGAATATTTCTCACTCCGCATATCAGATGCAGGCCTCGTAGAAAGTCTACCGTTACTACTAAGAGATTTTACACCTAATCTCAATAATCTGCCCAGTTTTCTGATGCGACTCGGGCCGCAGGTGACTGACCATTGACTAATGGTGGTTGTATTCTTTCGCCTCACATTTCTGTAGGTTGATTGGACGTCAGAGATAGAGTGCTTCGAAAGCTTCCTTAGAGAGCTGGCCTACTTCTACACTCCGGGAGAAACTGTTGCGCCTGCATCAGGATCTGACGATGAACAGGCTCAGGAGAAGGCTGAGAGATGGCAAATACAACATGTGCTATTTCCAACTATGCGACGATACCTCTCCGCACCGAAGTCCCTGCTCGATCGTGATGTTGTACAAGCTGCCAGTCTTCCGGAGCTATACAAAGTTTTCGAGCGTTGCTAATCATAGATTACAAAAATTTGCTTATATTGTTGGAGTTTTACAGATATCAGTATGTGCGAGTACTATAGATATTACAGTGTGTGTACGTATACAGTATATTCAAAAACAGTAATACCAGATACACGAGGAGAAAAGAGTGAATAAACTAATGATGATGCCTGGGATACGCAGTTGGAGAATCAAAAATAAAAGCATCTAGCTCGGAATCGGTATCTGAGTCGTCGTCGGATTGGTCTGAGGGGTCATCACTCATGCCCCCAACACGGAAAACGTCAACGAAAGGAGTCTGAGGGGTGTCATTTACAGTATCCGACGCCGTTGATTTAGCAAGGATGGCAGCAACGCGTGCCTCCAGCCGCTTATTCGGCGGAGGCAACGAAATGAAGGCTTTGGACGGCTCATCATCCTGGAAAAAGCTGCTGAGCTCGTGGAGATCCTTCACCAAACCGCCCAAGTCTTCTTCCGCGGGTTCCAAAGAAGCCAATGCCTCTACTTCAGGCTCAAAATCGATACGGGATGGTCTTGTGGCAATAGAACAGGTATCAAACACACCCATCAGGTTTGCACGACAGGTGTCCCGAAGTTGAACAGACTGGGCAATGCACCATCCTGATTCCTCCCGAACGCCGAAGACGGTGGAAATCGAAGCGAGATCCTTGTCAGCTGGCTCTAGAAGTCTCTGGCCGTGCATGCTCATTCGCAGAACATGTTTAGCCGGTAAACCACCAGACATCGTCATCGGTTCCTCGAGGACATCAAGAGCGTTGGGCGCAAGGTCCGTCTCCAACAAGCGTAGTAAAGGCATGAGCAATTCAGAGCCCAAAAGCTCAAATGGACTTCTTGTTTCCCTTTGTTGGAAGAGAACCTTGAGGACTTGCATTGCCTGGATCTGCAACCACCGCTCTCGATTGAGGACCAGGCCGAGGAGAAGTGTTACAATCTCTGTCCAGTGATCCGCACCATAGTGCTCCCGAAGACTACTCACTGACTGATGAAGGAAATCGTCCCGCGTTCGAAAATGGCTCTTTGCGAAGGACGTCATGATCTTTTGTATGCTTTGTCTTCCTTCCGCTACAGCAAGCTTACTAATGTTCGAAGCAAATTCCCTCAGATCTTCCTCAACCGGCCTGTCCGACGCCATAGCCTGGAGACACCAGGGCAACGAAAAAGTATACAGATCTCGGACACGACCACCAGAAGGATCGATGAGGCGATCGTCTTGCACTGCAGACAGGGTTTGGAGTATCTTCAGAGTCTGTGCTGACATATTTGACGATCTAAGGCCCTTCAAAAGTGGCGGCTGCAACGAGAAAGGTCCCTGCCAATCCTTAGGTCGCTTGCTGATGAGGAGCTCTACAGTGCCTTGATCATCCAAGTCTATCTTGGTCAGTAACGTTTCCAGAAGTACCAGAACCTGAGAAAATTCATCTTCATTCGTCGTGGAGAGGCAGGCACATGTACACCAGAAGATTTGAGGTAGGAGGGTCCAATTGATGTCGCCCGATACTGTCTGAGCAGTAAGTGTCCGCAAGAGCTCAGTGGTAAAGGAGCGAAGATTTTCGTCCTTGTCAGAGATAGTATTGGACAAGCGCCCAAGCAAAACAGCCACGTCTCTTTGAACAACTTTTGGCAGGAGAGCTCTAAAGATCTGTAAAGATCTGAATGCGGTGGCACGAATGGAGCATGTGGTCCCCCATGCAAGAGCAAGTTTACCCCATTCCTCAACCAGCTTTGGTGAAAGGGGACTCAAAAGCTCGAGGACGCGGGAAGATAGCGACTTCATTTTCTCTTCCACCTCTCCCGCGGGCTCATCGTCTTTCCAATACAACTTCTCAGCGTCCTTTTCAAATTGATCGATTCGAATTTTAATGCTCATACGACCAGGATTGGCTGAACGTTCTACCAACTCATCATACCCAGGTGCCCATGACCTAAGACATTGGAAAAGCATACGCTGGGCTCTTTGTCGGACGTAAGGGACTCGGTGATCAAAATGAGTAAACGACGAGTGGAGGAGTATTGGTAATTCTGTGCTCATCTCCCAACAACGTTGGATGGAAATGTCGGTCAGAAAGAGCCACGCAAACTGAGCCGACCCCAACGTTAATCGAGGTTCCCCCGCAAAGAGGACATCAAGATTCTCCCACAGCTCCATATCATTTGCATCCGGGAATGTCAGTTTATGTTCTATCGTGGGCAGCATTCGAGCGGGTTCGATTACAGAGCACAGCTCTTCAAAAATTTGTCGAGTAATAGATGTCTGGCAAAGAGACGACACAATGTTGGCTGCGCAGTCAACATAGATAGTACTTCCGACTTTGTGGGACTGTTCCAGCAGAAATCTCACAGCAGCATGGCCATTCGCCGGGTGAGATGACTCAACAAGTTTTCTCCAGATGACAAGGATCTGCTCCGGGTGCGTCTGACCATAGCGGCACGTCAGCGACACGAGATGATAAAGCGCTGGAAGAGATCGAGGAGACCAATTTGATCGATCTTCTGGCATAAGTTCGATGTTTGGAATCCAAAACTCCAGACTTTGGAGGATGAGAATGGTGACATTGGTTGCAGAAGCGACCTCTGGAAGTTGCGGAAGCCATGTTGCAAACTGCGTCAAGATGTCGATAGCTTGATGGGGATGTTCCCCTGACAAGGAATCGGAGATCATCCGGTGCGCATGGACAAATGAGCTGGACGCGAAGCTGCCTACAGTTGCCTCAAAATTCCAAAGAGGAAGAAGTCCTGACGATTGCTGATGGATAGCTTCCAACATATTGAACGCATGGCGTCGAGTTGCCGACGCAGGATGCCGGAGATTTGACAATCCAAGACAAACGACTTGAGCGAAAGAGAATCCATGTGCAGGATTGGTACAAACAAGTTCGGAGATGACTTCGAAAAATCTGCTATTGTAGGTATCGGTTTTGTTGGTCAAAACTACTGCACGCTTCAAGGATTCCTTCAAAAGTTCTCCATCCTGTGCCCTGAATGACAGAAGAGACTTGAGAGCTTTCCTACAGAAAAGAACCTCAGTAAGCGAAATTCGAGAAGCATAGTATTTCTGATACTCACTTTCCTCGTGTCTGAGTCGGCTCGTGTGATGAGGTAAGTATGCCACTCAATCTTTCTAGTATGGACGCCGACGTCAGGGGCTTAGAATATTCGGAAAATACCACTGTTCGCTCAGTAGTGGGCGATCCGCAGGACATATCAGGCGGAAAATAGGCTTTTTGCTAAGTGTCGTTATTGACGTCAGCAGTCAATTGTCACAATTGGATTAGAACATACACAAAGAGAGGCGAGAGCACCAACAGCTGCGTGTGATAGCATAGTCGTATCATTCTTAAACTTCTCTAAGGCGGCTTGAGATTCCACTTGGGGAACAGAAGCTACCGCTGCTCTTTGCATCAATATTTGCCGTTGTTTGATACTTTCGGCTTGAGGACCAAACTGACACCACTCCTCACAAAGCCGATATAGTGTGAGATGCATGTTACAAGGAATGAATCGATCAGAATCCTTTAACGCCGCCAAGCCATCAAAAAGGCGTTCGACTGTTCCGCAAAAGTAGCATCGCAAATGTTGAAGCGTGAAATTATCTCGCATCTCGGGAGTGGATAGGAAAGATTGTGTTGTACGAACAAACTTGAGGACATTGGCAAGGGCAGCCTGCCGCCCTGCAGAACGTTGTAGTTGTAGGTAGGGTGCTGTCAGATGATAGATCCGAGCTACAGCTGAATGAAGACGTTCTTGTCGACGTGTGCGTTCTGAGAGGACAGAAGATCCCAGTTTTGACCTAGCGTCATCGAAAAATTGACGATTGACAAGTATACCGACGTTTTGTTCGACAGCTGATAATGGTCCAGGTTTAGCCCGAGGATCATCGTAGAACTGACGTCCGGCAAGGAGGCTCAGGTCCTCAAGAAGTTGTGGATAGGCATTGGATGGCAAGATGCTGATACACACTACCGCCGCATTGCGAAATTGTATATGTTCTGAATCCAGGAAAGGTGTCAGATATCTGAATAACCCACGAGTTGTGGAGAGCCTCTCGCGTTCGAAGCTCGCATCCGATGGTGCTCGGGTATGCTCCCGCCCCAATTGTGTCAAGGCAGGACGGTGTGCCTCCGAAAAGCTTGCAGTAGCGCAGAGCACCTTGACCCAAAGACGCCACTGATCGATAAGCGATTTGTTATTCTTAGTGCTGGGATCTGCTGAAAGCATTCTGTTCGGCAATCCACCGGGAATCCGGGTGCTCAACCCCGCAAGGAGAGCTATTTTGGGGTGAAGTCGCGATACTGCGGCCATGACACTTTCACGGAAAGGACCTAACACGGCACCGAGATCCATACACTGCTGAAGAAACGCAGGGTAAACGAAGTGCCACAACTTGCGATCACATTCATTCGTACTGTCCGCAATGCGTAAGGGAAGATCGATGCGTTTTGATTCACGCCATTGCTCCAGTCGGAGGAACTCAGATCTCTCCAACAGCTCGTCGTATCCTCGCAGGTATATCTTCTCGACCCCCTTCCCATGCAGGTAATCCACAAGAACCATACTTGACCCGGAACTCGCAGACGACCGAAGGTGGTCAGCCAGACGACCCATAAGACGAATGACCTTTACGCCCATAGCATGAATATCCCGATCCTCATGGGCAAGCAGAAACAGCGCCGCCCCACTAATCTCGGTGGACCTCTCCGTTATCAATTGCTTCTCGTCGGCCAGTATCTCCGCCTGCTGCAGCAAAAGTCCACAAATCCAACTGTTCACGAAGTCGGCCCAAAGTTTCAACACCTTCGTAGACTTCACAAGGAGCCGCACAGGCGTTCCCTCCTTTGCAATTCGAGCGGGGCTGAACAAGAACTTCGTAAAGCTCGAGAGGACAATGAGGGCACGTGCGGGGTCAGTCATGAATCGTTCCAATGCTGCAGAAGCCGTTTCACCCAGGTTCGGCTCCACATGGATGACACCCCGAAGAAGCATGCCGAGCGCCTCGTCTAACGGGACCATCTGATGAAGAAGGCGGGGCCATGACTGGAAGCATATCTGGAGGATGTTAATCAGTGGAATGCAGCTATTGGGGTAAACCACCGTCTGCCCATTTGCATGTTGTCGAGTGATATAATTGTGCACCTCCTCATGAGAAAGGGTGAGGCGCGAAGTGGACCACTGCTCATCGAAAAGGGACATGGAGCCGACGTGTTTGAAGCAGTGCGTGGCGAGGGCTGCGAGAGTCATTCCGCAACGGTCAAAAAATTCTTTCATCCCCGACTTTAATAGTAGTGAAGAAGGAAGAACTTCGGAAGAGGTTGAGTAGTCAATTGAGGAAGGGACAGCAGAAAAGTCGGAACTGCTTGGCCATGTGGGTGTCCCTGATTCTTTTTCCATGACGTGGAGAGAAAGCAGGATGGCTCGAACAGCGATGGAGATTCGCTCGAATCCAAGAACAATATTTCCCATGCCGCCATTCTGCTGCAGAGACGAGCTTGACGACTCCTGGAGAAGATCCAGGCAGAGTTCTCTTCCATAATCGAAATCCCGAGAAAGGATAAAGTGCACGATGTAGATGAAGGGTTCCAAGTGTTCGTCGCTGGGGAAGATTGTGAGACGGTGGGCCGGGAAGAAATGTTTCAGCAAAGAGTCAAGTTTCGCAGTCGTCGCAGATGCTGACTCTTGACATCGATATAAGTAAGTCCATGTTAGCCGCATGACCCCGTTCATGATCACCGTCCTCAATGACTTTTCCTGTTCCGAAAAATCAACCGACGTCCCAGGTGTATAAAGGCGAAATTGTACCTTGAGCTTCGAGCACGCAGCTTCAAAACACGGCACCCAATTCCTCAGGAAATATGCCTGGGGGGCCACACACATGCTCGTGATAGCCAAGGGAAACGCGACTGGCCAATAACGCGGTTTTGACATCATTTCCCGAGCTTTAGGATAGATGATCTCAATCGCTTTTGCCCATTGGGGATTGTTCGTCTCAGCTTGGGCAGTCTGAGCGGAAAGCATCAAGCCATTTCTTCAACCAATCTCTCTTGAGAACATACCTTTCCAATAGGATGCAGCATATGAGTCAATGTTTCCGCGAAAGTCGTTTTTAATCGCAGGCCATGGGCATTTCCAAATGACTTGGATAGCGATTCCATAAATTCTGCACCCTCTTCGAAACACTCAGGAGGCCAAACCTAGTTCATCATGAATGTCGTCAATACAACACGGCAAGAAATGAACACACACCTTGATCTGAATGTGCTTCAAGCCCCTCACGAGATTTTCATACTTCATATCAAGGTCTTTCCGTACCGGTCCGTGCGCAACAGGTTCCAACTCCGTCAAAAAACGATCTGCGACACTCATGAACCTGTTCACACTGAGAACGTGCCCTCGAAAGTTCATGATAATCCACTTACCTGACATTTGCGATATGTCCAAGAAGCGTCGCGTACAACTCAGCGTTCGTCCGATGGTTTGCAGACTGCGTCAAAAGCTTCAAATCCGGTTTTCTGAACTGCTCGAACGTCGTCTCCTCAAGCCTATAACCCATAGCCTCTCCAAGCGCGTCTTTCGAAATAGACTGGATTACCGCAATCAGGGCTCTGCACATGATGTAGATGGCAATCAGAGATTTTCGCTCGTACAACAAGCCCGAGAGCTCGTTGTAACGTATCGTACGGACTGTCGGGGACGACTCAGGCG
Organism: Termitomyces sp. DKA19; assembly: GCA_018851325.1. NCBI lineage: Eukaryota > Fungi > Basidiomycota > Agaricomycetes > Agaricales > Lyophyllaceae > Termitomyces > Termitomyces sp. DKA19. The sequence goes on along the minus strand of JABCKS010025060.1, from coordinate 14,669 downwards.
CATGATACCGAATCATTTCTGGGCTAATATCCTCCTGTTGTCCGCGCCTCCAGCGCATGATAGAGTCCAAGACGGGTTTTGTGTGCCGTTGTGCTATTTTCGCTAGGGAATTGAGGGTTTTGTCAAAATCGACATCCTTCCCGGGACCTATAAATTCGGAAAGGAGTGGCTGTTGATGCTGTTGTATCGTGAGCAGAAGGAGAGAGGGAGGTAAGTTGAAAGTAGACGTACAAATGGCTGTCGGAGGAAATTTTCAATTTTGCCGTCTGTAATCGTAGCGAATCGTATGAATATGGCGTGAAGGGCGTAGTCTGATGGGGTTTTGGGGTCCATGACGATCTTTTCTTCCTCATAATCAGTGGGTGGCGTCTCGCTACGTGCATTCTGGCCGAATGCATTTGGTACACGAGGCACGGGTGGGGGTGAAGAAGAGAATACTCCATGACCGTGGCCATAATCGCTGCCTCCGTCCGATGCGTAGAATATTGAGCCTGTCTGAGAGTGCTGCGACTTGCCGTGCTGCCTAGATCTTTGTGTTTTGGAGTTCGGTGTGGCTGCCCTGAACGGAGGACTTGCAGTGTTAACTGCGTTTTTTGAGGTCTGGTTCAGCGAAGACGTTGAACGATTAAACGGATTTTTGAGCACCGGGTATCCGTGTTCAATAGATGGCACAGGGGGAGTGTCATTATTATTGTTGTTGTTCTTTCCACCTTTGAACGCGTTTCGGATGGACGCGAAAGAAGCTTTCTTAGAAAACGCGCTTGCACTGGTGGCGATAGAAGACGAAGAAGAGTGAAATGGCTTGCTTGTACGCGTTGTCACTGATTGCGACGAGTCCTCAGACGTCACAGAATCCATCCGCGAATGCGACGGAAAAAAGTTGCGCTCATGTCGGTCGGCGAGGGGTGTTACAAGGATCGGCGAGTCCTGACCAGAAGTTCCCAAGCCAAAACTGAATGCAGACGTCGTTGAGCGCCCAAACGGCGTTGTCGAAGTCGACCCATAGTCATCGTCATCAAAATCTGTGCTGGCATTTGGCCACGAGGTGCAAAGAACGAAATTAAATACGCACCAGGGATCGTGATCTGAATTCCCTCGCCCATTTTTGAGATATCAAAGGCCCATCCAGAAGTATACTTGTACACTTCCTCTGAAACGTGTACAGGAAAAGGATGGTGCACGGAACGCAGCTCAAGGCAAGCGGCCCACACAGTTTCCAAGGAAATCTCGTTTGCATCTGCTTGAGCCTTTTGCCAAGCCTGCTATTTCCCAAATTGGTACTGTGGGAAATCCGAACGCGCGTCGCGCTGCGTTTCGAAATTTCGTCGGAGGCACTTGTCTTCATTGCCACTGCCCATGACGAAGCCTCAGGAGTTTTCAGTCACCGTTAGGTCTGAGGACCCAAAGAAGAAGGAGAAGCCAGAGGATGGCGAAAAGGACAAGGCGGAGGGATCATCCAAGTTGCTGAAGGATAGTAAATCGAAGGAGGGTGGTAAGGAGGGCGAGGGTGAAGAGCTGGTAAGCATTTCTCTGGTTTTGCAGATATTACTTTGGACTTTAAATTTTTTTATGTAAGTCAGAGGAAGACCAGCAGCTCAAAGGAGAGCTCGAAATGCTGGTTGAGCGCCTCAAAGTATGTTATCGACTCTTCCTCGAAATTCCAAAGTGACCTCTTGTGCCACAAGGAAGCAAATACAGAGCTATATCGGCCTGCTTTGGAAACACTACGAACGCTAATAAGAACGTCAACATCGTCAATGACATCCGTACCCAAACCTCTCAAGTTTTTGCGTCTTCACTACCCCGATCTTCAGGCTCTGTATGAAACATGGTCAATATCAGAGGATAAGGTATTCACTTAGAATTTCCCAACTCAGAACCTCCTGTAGAAATGAACTTATCTCATCGTACTTTCAGAGCCTCTTTGGTGACATCCTTTCCGTTTTGGCCATGACCTATTCCGACACCCAACCTCGCGGAACGCTCAAATACCGTCTTCTCTCCGCCTCTCTTCGACCAACAGACTCGCCCCTCGCCGATCCCGGTACATGGGGTCACGAATATGTGCGCCACCTCGCGGCAGAACTCGGCGACGAGTACACAATACGAGAACAGGAAAGTGAAGTTGCCGTACCTAGGCTCCCCGGAACGATTGAAGACCTCCGTTCACTCGCTAAACAATGTGCTGTTTTCTTCCTTGGTCATAATGCTGAACCAGACGCGGTTGATCTTTTAGAGGAGTTGGAGATTATCAAAGATATTGTTCCGCTGGTCGACGAGAATACTTACAGTCGCGTTTGCCAGTATATGATCAGGTGTGTTGATAAAGTATATTTTTAAGTCTTTCTCTCAAGGTTTTACAGGATGGTCAACCTTCTCCCTCCTCCAGACGACGTCTCCTTCCTTCAGACAGCACATACCATCTACGTGCAACATCAGAAATTCCCTGAAGCTCTAGCACTTGCCATTCGTCTTGGTAACCCTGAATTGATTCGTGAAGACTTTAACGCTCCCGGAAACCCGTACGCATTGTATCTATCATTCCCTCTATCTCATCTTATCACCCATGTAGACTCATGAAACGACAACTCGCTTTCCTTCTCGCGCGTGCGCAAATTCCACTGGAATGGCTTCACCCGCAATCAGAAGATGTCGACGGAGACGCGGATGTTGATTTTCAGGAAGAAATACCGGAAGATCTTCTCGAATGTTTAAGCAACAGCCGACTCAGCACACATTTCCGAGAATTCGGAAAGGAGCTGGGCGTTGCAGATGCGAAGAGCTTAGAAGATGTCTACAAGTCACATCTAGAGAACACTAGTGCGTATTACCTTTATTTTCTCTACCCTCTACGTTAACATGAATGACAGGACCTGGGGCAACATCGAATGTTGACTCGGCACGCGGAAACTTGGCTGGAACCTTCGTCAATGCCTTTGTTAACGCAGGTTTCGGCAACGACAAGCTCATGGTCGAAGCAGACGAGGGTAACAGCTGGATCTACAAGAATAAGGACCACGGTAAGCCCCCCTTGATTTGATTAACATCTCCCCACGCTAACACGCCACAGGTATGATGAGCGCCGCCGCATCCCTTGGTCTAAGTCTACTTTGGGACACAGATGTCGGTCTCAGCCACGTTGACAAATACACCTACTCAGCCGAAGAACACATCAAAGCCGGTGCTCTCTTCGCTACCGGCATCCTCAACTCTGGCGTGCGTACCGAAGCAGATGCAGCACTCGCTCTTTTGGGTGAATTCACCGAGAATAAATCTGTCCCCCTCAAAACGAGCGCAATCATGGGTCTCGGCCTCGCATATGCTGGGTCGCATCGCGAAGACCTCCTGCCGTTCCTCCTCCCACATGTGGCGGACGATTCAGTGTCGATGGAGATTGCGAGCTTGGCTGCGCTGGCACTAGGTTTCATCTTCGTTGGGAGTGAGAATGGGGAGGTCACGGGCACGATTTTGCAGACGCTTATGGAGAAGGCAGAGGATAAGTCGCTAGATGAGAAGTGGGCTCGGTTCATGACGCTTGGTCTTGGTTTGTTGTATCTCGGTTTGTTGTTGTCCCTCTGGAAGACTTCTTGATGACGAACGTGTTATGAATAGGTCTCCAGGACGCATCTGATGCCACAATCGAGACTTTGAAGGTGATCGAACATCCCATCTCGAAGACTGCACAAATCATAGTTGAGGCCTGTGCGTTTGCTGGAACTGGAAACGTGCTCAAGGTACAATCCATGCTTCATCATTGCGACGAGCATATCTCTGTTGCAGACGAGAAGGACAAGAAAAAGGATGATGAGACTAAGGACGAGAAGAAGGATGAACAAGAGAAACAGAAAGAGCAACCGAAGGAGAAGCGCGACGATACTTTCCAAGCATTCGCTGTCTTTGCTGTTGCATTGATCGCTATGGGCGAAGATATAGGTGCTGAAATGTCGCTTAGGCAATTCAATCATCTCGTATGTATCATCTACTTGTTAACCCCCCAATCCAAATTCACTTTGTATTGTTAGATGCACTATGGCGAACCTATCATCCGGAAATGTGTCCCCCTCGCCATCGGTCTCGTCAGCACCTCAAACCCCCAGCTTCCTATCCTTGACACCTTATCAAAATACAGCCACGACAACGACCTCGCAGTCGCACTCAACGCCATCTTCGCCATGGGTCTCGTTGGTGCAGGTACCAATAACGCACGTCTCGCGCAGATGCTTCGCCAGCTCGCAGGGTACTATCACAAAGAGCCCGACTGCTTGTTTATGGTGCGAATTGCGCAGGGTTTGGTACATATGGGTAAGGGCACTATTGGCCTCAATCCCTTCTTCTGTGATCGTAGTATCATGAGTCGTCCTGCTGTTGCTGGTCTGTTAGCGACTATAACAGCCTTTACGGATGCCAAAGGATGTACGTCTGCTAAAAGTCTCACGGCTATTGCAGCGAGCTGATTCAATCCCTAGTCGTGCTGGATAAGTACCACTGGATGTTGTATTTCCTCGTCACTGCGATGTACCCCCGCTTCCTCATCACTCTTGACGAAGAGCTTAACAGCTTCCCTGTCACAGTGCGAGTCGGACAGGTATATACTATCTGCTTCTCATTAGTAAGGATCTGTACTGAGTGATTCGGTGTAATCATAGGCAGTCGACGTTGTTGGCCAGGCCGGAAAACCCAGGACGATTTCAGGATTCCAGACGCATCAAACGCCTGTGCGGGTGGGTACGACGGAGCGGTCGGAGCTCGCGACGGAAGAATTTATCCCCTTTGCGCATGTTCTTGAGGGCTTTGTTATCCTACAGAAGAACCCTGGATGGGAGAAAGAGGATAAGATGGATGTGTAATTTTTACGTAGATGCAATAATACCTTTCTTTTGATTCTCTGACTGGTTTTCTGCGTCGCACGTCCGTTGCCGATGAATGCCGATGATTGGCACACACTCTGAAACCTCTTTTCTCGACACTCGAACTTCTAAATGAGGCCTTCGTCATACCGATCTCATTGCCCTAGAAGCCTTGTATTCGATACTGCTCTACTTGTGCGACACTCTCAATCACAGATTGTGCTTCGGTTTGCTATTCGGTACCATCTTCTACCAAAGAGCTGAGCGCTGAGATCGCAGAAAATTCCTCCTTCTTATCGATTTACCGCGATCCATGCTCTCCTTGCAGATAGCAATATTCACTACATTACAGCTCAAGCAAAACGGCTGCAAGTTTCGATCTCAGGACTCGGTGGAAGATGAGTGGATCAAGAATTGATCAGACAGCCGTTGCAATTGGGGACTTGCTCGCCAGCAACTTAGCCCCATTCCCCTCCGTCACCTCGTTCCCCTGGAATGGATGAATTAAACTCTGTCAGACCCGGTGTCTATATCTCTCCACAGCACTTTCAATCCATGAAGTAGCTGAATGTGTTGCAGCCTTCACCTTGCCTGACCTCTGCAGTATTTCGGCCGTCCTGTAAAGATTACAATCGGTGTTGAAGCTTCAAGTACCATACAATATTGCTTGACTAGTCCATTCTCTTCAAATAGATCATGCTAGTAGTTCGTCTTACTTATTTTCGGATGCTACAAATTCCTTGCCAGCATGCAGAAACATTTCCATCCACGCTACAGTAACAGACAACGTCGAAGAGCTCATGTAACGGCCAGCGCAGACCCACGAGCATGATATTTTGGCTCCAAGCTTTAGATAGTCGAATTCTTTCTAGTGAGCTCCTTCGTATTCTGATCCGCGAGTCAGTATCAAGCTTATTTCTTCAAGCTGGTCGCGTTGACACGGACCTTACAGGAAACTGACTGACGCAAAGCTTGAATTGGAATTCCAAAATTAGCCTGGCTTAACTGAAGTTGTGACTGAGAGACACGGGAATACTGGACAGATGGACAAAGGATCTGCTGGTATATGGGACCTCGTTGGGCAACTGGGTCGCATCAAAAACCCAGTAGGGAAAGCTTCCCATCACTGCGCTCAGTAATGGGATTAATTAGAAATATAAGGAAATGTCAGGAAATATGAGGTTATATAAGGATTCAAAGTTGACGGTCGAAATTCCTAGTCTCTACCCGTTATTACCGCATGGGTTTGACATCCTCAGGAAGTACAGGAAGCGGTGGCAAGGCCCTATTGCAGGTGGTCACTGATAGATTGAAGAGTATTCTGCCTTAATCAGCAAAAGCTTGGACACCTAAGGCCGGAATCAAGTGGAAGCCAATGTATCTGCTCAGGTCACCGTATCCGAAATAAAGGTCTTGTGGACTTGTACATACATAGGTGCATGTGACAGAAATTACACAGCTGTATATAAAGTATGACTTCAAACAAAACCACCTAACAAAAAGAAGGAACCCAATGCCGCCGAGAAACCATTCCCCTTATGTCCCTATATTTCTCTAACTATCAAAAGAATGAACTATGTCCACCTGAGCCATGATAGCCACCCTTTTCTCTCTTTACTTCTCCCCAACAACGGCGTCTCCTCGCAAGACACTTCCGCAGTAGCCCTAATATCCGAACCCGTTGCAGACTCAAGCGCCCGCACTAACACAACCCTTATAACCCTCGGGTCTTCTTCTTCAATCGTCACCAGCCCCGGCATATCTACGTCTCCATCGCTTCTCTCAACAATTGTTGCTTCAGAGGCTGGAGTATCAATAGTCACTGTTGTGTGATTAGAGAGTGGGTTTCCGAACTCGTCAAGGCCGAGCCGGCGCTGGCGGAAGTGGAAGACGATGCACATGGCAAGGAGGGAACCTTGCATGATTCCTGAAACAGCGAACATGATCCAACCTACACAGATATGCATTGTGAGTTTTTTGGTGGAAGAATTGGGAATAGTCGCTTACTTGTCCAATTTGTACCAGGCCTGACGGTTAAACGAGATAAGTGGGGGACGAAGGGTTCTCAGGCGCGTCAAACTTACCGTAGCGCAATGCTCACTACCATCAATACCGCTCCTGGACTCTGAATACACATCATAGGAATACTCAGCGCACCAACGATCTTGGCTCGATACGTATGGATCAACTGCGGTGCGTATTGTATTGTAGCTAGCAAAGCCGACGAAACACCTAAGAAGGTCGCCCACTTCGCGAGGATGTCGGGAAGGGGTGCATCCGGGGCAGGCGAGGTAGGGATGGTGAAGAGTAGGAAGAAGGATGTGAAGGTGATGAATGCCCTATATCGGAAAATGAGCCGAGAGTTTTGGACTACGAAGGCAAATGTACGCTGTACGCACATGTGAATGGTCACGACCCATGCGAGTATAATAGAGAGACGCCATTCGGGACTCTTAACGGATGCCTTGACGTGAATAGGCGGACGGGTATCGTGAGCGTCGGTGGCAAAATGAATATACTTGAGGTGTGAAGGGTAATATATCATGTAAAGGACGAGACTGAAAAGTTATTATAGAACTTATTGGCTGACATTAGCTCGCAACGCACATTATGGTAAACATTACCCATTGTAGCCCCAACTGTACAATACCGGCGGTCATCTCCACACAAGTTCCTAGACTCTTTAATCAAACTGTTAGCAGAGACAATGGACAAATGTACACTACTAACCAACGCTGGACAGCACTTTACGATGCGCCATTGCATGGTGATCCTAGGCTCTCGTCAATTGGACAAACTGACATGAGGACAGAGAGGTAGCACACATGTTGAGGAAGCCAGCAGCAGATGAAGTACTTCCAAGGAGTAAAAACCAAGGACTGAAGCCTTTTGACGAACCTTGATTAATTATTCGAAGATGCTAAGAGGATATCTGAGTCGGCATATGACAAAAGGATTATGATATAGTGCATTACTTGGGGAAGATAGGAGACAATGAGGCCGCAACAAAGGCCGAAGGTGAGGAATGCGGTGAACCAGTCATGGTGCTATGTGCTGATGAGCTGATGAAGAGCATACTAGCGGATCACTCACTGGCACACAGACTGACGACATGGTTAAGAGTAGATGCGTCTGCAACACGTGTTTATCATACTTATCGCTAGCGCTGCCACATACTGATTGCTACTTCTCAAGAATATGAGGCCATAGATGAAGACAAGGATCAGAGAATTAATTACTCGAAGGGTAAAGGAAGGTGTCGAGCGCGTCCCTGAGGTCGAATGCAGTGGGCGGATGGTGGCCGATTCTTTGTACATACCTGAGGAGAAGGCCCTTCCTTGTCAATAGAGCTCCCCGGGCACAGAGTAAGGGTTGGTCGCGTCTAACGCGGCCGATCCACTATTGGTTCAGTGTCGACTTGATAGCAAGACCTTAAGTGACTTCGAGCATATAAATCGTATTTGACGCGTTTGCTGCCTTGCTTCTGCACATTCTAAATATTCTCGATCTTAGCCGAAGGACAGGCATATATGAAGTGCAAAATCATTATTGCGGCATCAACGGTAGGAATAAGTATACTCGTTGACAAGAATGGGTACGGGGCCAGGCTGAACGACTGGGACTTTCGCCAAACCAGCAAAGTAAGTTTAAGTTGTAGCCTGCAAAACATGACATGATAATACGTCGTCCAATCTGAAATATTCCTGGTCGTTCATTGACATTTTTACAGAGTTCATGTTTTGTTTTAGTATTATCCGCTGACATCATTCCGTCGGCTCAATTCAAGGTGACAGGGAAACCAATTTTCATGTTATGCTCTGCTTTGGCCTTCATTACCTGGAACGGGGATCCCAGCGAATTCATACCCGAAGTTTTACGATCTCGGACAACGAGTCATACAATTGAAATGGCCTCGTTACTAGCAGGAAGACGAAGATCCGACAATTCCAAGATTGTTGTCATACAAATTTCAATTTTTCAGCGAGCTTTTTTCAACACTGGTTGAAATGGTCGATTCTCGTTGCCAATAGATGAATTGAATAACCGCATGGAGCATGGAACAGGTGGAGGCCTGACGCGATTCAGGGTGTGGGGCTCTGAACCCTATGATCATTCCAATATAGTTGAACAAGTGGCCCACAGATGTTCTGCGGTTGACATGAAGAAGAACTCAAAGCTATACTACTTGACTAGCAGAGGTTCTTATGGTAATTTGTACTCACAGCGTGCCGGGCATTCAACATCGAAACAATGAACTCTCGTTCTCGTGATCGGGTCGTCGATGAATGGGTGACTTCGTCATCTTGTTGGATAGACTTCGGTTATCATCTACTTATGAGACGCTGCAATAAATAGCCCTCGATACTTTGGGAGCGCTCTATTCTGTTGCACTTGCGTGGCACCAAAATAGTAATGGTAGGTGTTTTATTGTTTGATGTAGTTTTCGCGATATATGTTGGAATTCAATTATGGTAGGTTTATTGATAATAGGACTCGGGCTTATACATGAGATAGTCTCAGCACCAAAAATGCAGTGGTTAGTATGTATGTATTGCTTATTTCATTACTAGTTTCAACTAGTGGCTTCTGACCTCACTTGTAGACAGCATAGAATACATCCAAAATAGTGTGTTGAGATTACATTAAAATCATTGACTGGCCCTGAGAGGCCATCGCAAATATCGTTTTCTAATATTCCGCCATTCAGGAGCATGATTGCGGGTTCTTGATGAAAAGCTTCGACCATGGGAGTAGCAGCTGTGCTCACCAAAAAAGATGGCCGGGACCCAAGCCCACATGAGAAGAGCAATGTGTTGAGTCCCAAATGGTGCAGGAGTACCACCCCGTGCAACGTCAACGATAGACGATATTGAGCATAAAGCTTGTATGCCGACAAAGGCACTACAATCATATATAAGTAATCCACATCATAATTTTCTTGATGTATACCATACATCTGGAAATATATTAGCCTATAGGTGTTCAGAGGGAGTACTGGAAGTATTTTCCTAGGATTTCGCGTAAGGGCTGGAAGTTATGTCAGTCAGAGTTCGGAAGATAACAGAAACTCATCTACTGGAACGTCGAGTCCGTGATGGTGGTATACTTGAGCGATCATCTCCGGTTACTGGCTCAACTTCACCCCTTCTATCCACCTTGTCTCCAACACCGTACCAATTATCCTGACCCACCTTGTCTACACTCAAGATGAAAGGTGAATCTTTTGGATCTTCCCTATACTCTCCTCTTGGATGAATCAATATTATTGATGAGATAGACATCCTGTCAGGGTCAATGGGTGCCGGGTTTGTTATTCGAGGCATGCTAGCAAAGGCGGGCGAGCAAGGAGAGTAAGAGCCAAATTCTATGGATTCCTGGACAGAAGATGTTGAGGTGTTAAGGGTTGTCGTCGGTATAGGATGCCCATGTAGCCCTGTACTTGTGGCCAAGGTAGAACTTGAGGCTTGACGATCGGAAAGCCGAGACGACACCGACGCTGCACGGCCCATGCGCGCATGCTGCGGCCATCGTGGTAAATCAGTAAAGGGTACTCCATCTATATCAGGATCACGAGAACGCTCTAGATGCTCGTTGGTCTCGTGGATTCGTGCCAATGAGGTAATAGAGAAATAGAGACAAGGGATAGTAAGTACCCACGGTGCACCAGCATAGGCGCAGAATCGGATCCTGGTCATACAGGATGAGTGGTCTCATAATTAAGATACGGCCTTGACAACTCACCAAGTTGGATCACTATAATCACAAAAGAGACTGTCGCTCCTACGGCGAACAGATTGAGAACGAGATACAGACATGATCGCTAATTGAAGGCCTGAGGCTACGATGGGAAAAATATAGGAAGAAAAAATGTACAGGGGACGCCAGATCATGATGCTACGCAAGTCGTCATATGACGGTGAGTGATGATTGCTATCTTCTCGCACCTTTTCTGACCTTCCTTCCAGATTTTGGGTTTGTAAGAGGCATAAGTAGTGGCCATAACGAAGGTGGTTGTTATTCCGGTCATTATATAGACTCCAAAGCTTATTGTAATGAGTTGGGCTGAGGAAGGTCATAGAACAGATGATTTCAGCTGCTTTGATTTGATCAAAGTTAGGATTATAACGTACATAAACAGAAATTATCTGACATCTTTAGTGGATCCATCCTGTAGATCATGCCTAACATAGAAATAAGGAATAGTTACCAAATTGGAGTGGACTGCTCACCCATCCAAAAAATCCCTTGCGTCAAAGTACAACCGAGGCAATAATACAAGGGCCAATACCGCCCTGCAGCCCGACAAAAAGAGATAAATGAGGCCCAGCAATTAAGTGTTCCTACGTTGGGCAAATACGTTAGATGCAAGAATGCATAAAGAACTCCAGAAGGTTTCTTACCAGTCAATGATAACAAAAACCAAACGACTTTAAGGCTGAAGGGGAGCATTTCGAAGGCCAGGGGGCTCCCTGGTATCTGACCAATAACCTCCAGAAACCTGCTAGAAGGTCCAGAAATGAGGGACCAATCCGAAATCGAAACGGCAGGTAAGTAGTCAGCCAATATATCGGAAGGACGAGCCGTGTCTTGAAACCCATCAATGCATCAGTAGATACGATGCGATAAGCTTATTTATGTATACGGCACACGATGATCCATAAAGTCACGCACTAGTATGACTCCAGCGTGGAAGATAATCCAGGTCTGACCCGGAAGGATAGCGACGCACATATATCCCTCCATGTAAATGATTTGGCAGTTCGTGTCTGCCCACTTTCCACGTGTCTACCACCAAAAGTTGGCCAAAATAGCTGCCGTATTTTGATTGATGACATTTGAGTATCTAGGGTATTTCCGAAAATACATAGCTACCTAGGCCCAACCTGGGCCCCAGGGCGTGTGAAGCCACTGTCTCATGATATCAAAAGGAGAAGTGCCTAATGTTCTTGCTGTTGTTCCATCTAACGATCAATCGAACGCTCGTTGACACTTGTCGCCCGAAATTAGGATTAAAGTTGGAGGCAAGTGAGTACTCACGTTTTCAAATATCAAATCGGGCTCAGCTAACCTTAGACATATCCCTTTTCACTCAAATGGAGTCCATCATCCACATCCCCATCGTCTCCAGAAGTTTCAGAGCTGGCTCGTATGAGACACGCAATGCGGAATTACCCCGTAGGTACAGACTTACACGTACGTTGAATTATGCGACTGATACAATGCGTGATGGCTCGACTCACACCTCCGGACAATCCTGCCAATAGTGAGCATCCTGCGCCCCATGGCAACGATGGATGCTTTGAGCCGGTTTGACAATTTGCTATCGGTGAAGAATGGTTTCTCTAGTCCTGCGTTGTGATCCTGTCCACTTGAGCAATTCAGACATGGATGTCTTGAGGCTGTTCAGACCACAGGGATCATCTTTTCATGGAAATGAAGACCAACCAGATCAAAGGAGACAACTCAGACCTTCAAATCCCTATCTTGGCAAGCACCATGCTCCATGTCAGTCCAGATCGAACCTCGTCCACCATCATCTTCGCGTCGGTAACTGAATCAATGTCCAATCCTGATCCAAGAACATCTTGTCTTTTCTCGCGTCTGACGCGGATCAGGCCTTGTATGGAGTTTGAAACAGATTCATCACAGGTCGTCCATCCAGATACTAGCCAGAGTTATTGACGCTGTGAGAAGCACATTTTAACTAACAAGGCGTAGTGTGTTCAATAACAGTCACATCCGGCTGTGAGTTCCGCGCCAAAGGCGAGGGGATTGGAAGATGAATGATCGGGGTTAAGGGGGTAACGTAAGCGAGCATGATTTTGGTAGCAGGACCTTACAGTGAGTAAAATTCGGCCTCTTCCATTCGGTAGATAATGACAGAGAGGTCTACAACTTCCCTCAGAGAGAGATTCCGTATCTGCCAAGTTTTCTGAAAAGGTTGCCAAGCTCTCGATCCGTCCATTCTTGCACGACAAGGACATCAAAACTGTTGATATTACTATGGGCCATCATCGAAGAGGACCACAGTTACAGTAACATCATCCCTGAGGTATATTCAGCGACAACCAGCCCGTAGTAGACTACTCTTACCTCAGCTTCGAAGATCGTGGCGGCGTATGAGCCAGTAACGTTGCCGTCCAAGATACATCGGCACCACCAAGGGCATTTCGCGACAAGTGCTGTGCCGCGTTGTTATCCACACAGATAAAGCGCTTCTTCACACCCCATCGCTGGTACATTGTGGTATTATCCATACCAACTGGTGCCGGAAGGTCCGAAGGCAGAATGACATCCTGATACTGACTCAAAAGAGTATCGCTCCTCGCTGAAATCATACCTCTGTTGAGCCACAGACCAACCAAGCCAACCACTTCACCGTCTGTGAGGCTGTTCCACAATCCACTTGTTCCTATTACTAGAAAATCGCCCGGTTGAACATCAATTGTAACTACCGATGGCTCAGCAGTGATCGGGATCTCTAATGAGGATTTTATAGGCGGGTCACCCATGTAGTCCCTTTGCAATCGCTTTTGAACATCGAGACTCCATTTATAAGGTCCAAGTCCGAATGCGCGAAACAACCCAGGAGCCATGTCAGAAGTATGGTCCTCTGAGAGGACGTGTGCCATGTATGTTTGATGCCCATTTTTCTGTACGTCTGATTTCCTTCCGAGGACGGCCCGTGTGCTTCCGGTGTTTGCAATCCGCAGTTTGCGTGGCTCATGGTCGTAGAACGCCACGAGTGCTGAAGAACCAGGAATAGCAGCACCGATAGAATTAATGATAGACGGCTTTGAGGGTGGCTCCGGAGATACTAGTGACTCAACGGGGTGATGTACCATGAGATTATCCATGTCAAGAAATGTTTGTTTGAGGGTCTGACGGACGGCGTTTTCAAATCCATCCCCTTCCATTTCCTCTACGTATGACATCATTGAGCCGACATCACTGTGCTCTGGGCTATGCTCATACTTGGAGAATATGCCGATGAGATTCCCGAGTACTGCTGCATGTAAACCTCGTGACAACACCTCCATGTTGAACCAGCCAGAACTGAGTAAACCTTCATGCAGGGTGAATATGGTCCATGATGAATTAGTTGACATCTTGTTGGATGACAGAAGGGTGCTATCGAGGCGGGGAGCCGAACTAAAGTATTGGCGTATTGTATTGAGTTAGTGTGAAGAAAAAGCATTGCTAGATCAGAGTTCTGACCTGGGCACGGAAGCAGAGTCAAAACGGATGATTCCTGTGTTCCCATCGATGGTGCCGGAGCCTGCGAGGGCGCCAAGTCCCATCTTGACCATTGTTCGTTCATCAGCTTTTTCTTGTTCTGAATCAGAATTCGAGGAGCGATATATGGTGGTAGGTGTCGCGATGACGCTGTCAGGCTGGGAAAGCAGTGTATATATGATCAGACCAGGGTCGTCTCCGGAAGAATCAGCCTGAATAACGCGTCGGGCGTAGAAAAAGGTGCCAACTGCAGCGATAGCAAGTCCCAAAACAGGCCGTTGACGAGATCTCAATGTCCTGAAAACATGCAAAGGAGAGCAGCGAAGTCTGCGCAGCATGGTTCTAATGGAAGGACAATGACACGCACGCCTTCCTCAAGCAGATTCAGTACTGATATCAAACCACGGATGTCAGCGCATTGAAGACAAGCCCCAATGTCATAGAGATCACATGACCATGACATAAAGCTGATCAGTGGCTGTACTTTTAAGTCTGATGTTGGTTTCTGGAGACAAAAATCGCTTTAACTATGAATGGATGAACAAGCTACAGTACAGGGCTAAGAGGCAGGGCTAAGAGGCAGGG